>ML324145.1:0-17993 GCA_005239505.1 Nicotiana paniculata
TAAAACCCGTCAAAATACGATTTCTGGCCGCCTGGGGACCCTGGCGTTAGGGCTCTAAGGCCTAGGTAACGCCAAGCGCCCCCTGGCGTTAGGGCTCTAAGGCCTGGGTAACGCCAGGTTGGGTCAGGCTGTTTGGCTCCAACGCCCGGCTATCGCCCGGGTGTCCCCTTTCGCGTAGTTTTCGACGTATTTGCATCCGTTTAGCCCCGTTTCCATTTCCAATTCACCTACACATAAAATGAACCCNTAGTCACTTTCCACCATGATTATCCAAATCATTCTAAACCTTTCTCAAGGCAGGTGGCTATCCTACCACATAATTCATATGTTAGTCCGCTACTCTCACTTCGATTAAACCATCTCCTTTAAGCGACTTCTCAACCTCTGCTTTTCATACTTGACCTGCTAGTAATTCAACCCCCATGAGGCACCTCCCGCTATTTCCTGCCTCATATTTTGCTACCAAAATGTTGCCTCGAATCAAATCCCTTGCTGCATAGCCTGAACTAATTTTCTACCAACTCTAAGCCCCTTCGAAGATCATCTCTCTCGATCCATTAGAATTAGAAACACTGATTCGATTCTGAAATGCTACACACCATCATCTCTAACAACCGTTTCTCAAGCCTTATTTCACAACACCCTGCCCCGAGGGAAAATCAAAGAAGACCATAACACCGACAATCTTAATACATTCAAACAAGGAAGATGAAACCACATCACCAATGAAAATTCCACTACACTCGAAATATCAGGTCTCGGTACCCCACCAACTCAAGCTTGAACAGATATAGTTCGATCGACTTTCCTTTGCTAGAATTAAACACTGAACCTCCAAATCGTGCACTGAGAAATTCTCATTTCAAGTCTTTCACTGATTCGATGCATAAACAAACACCCCACCATTACATCAATACTGTGAGATAACAACTCATGAACATCAAAGCAACCCATGCATAGCCTTAAAACCATCAGAAACTACTGAGATGAAATGTCAGGACATCTTTCCGCAAGAAAACGATAATAACCTGCTGGAATGCGCAAGGAGAGTTGTGTGCTAGTACCACTACAACTCTTCGATGCCCAATTGACATAAGTGCTCAACACCGTACAAGAATGAGTAGGAAGGAAACAAAAGGCATAAGCCTCAAAGGGATCAAATCACACGATGAAGAATCAAGAAGGGAAGTCCAAAACGGTACTTCAAAACTCAATTACAATTATGGAAAAAACTTCCAAAACGGTACCTCAAAAAGAGGGAGCCGCTTCTTCAGCACGCCCGNGCTCCTAACAGCCCTGTTGTCTCTCGAAGATAAGTATAGCCGTTTCCATACCGATCCGCAAGACTATACAAGACTTGCTCATGACTCGTGAGACCCAAGTGAACATAAATCTCTGATACCAAGTTGTCACGACCCAAAATCCACTATAGGTCGTGATGGCACCTAACGTCGTCGTCGGGAAAGCCAATAGTGGGTTATCAGATTAATTACTCATTTATTACTTTGAAATCACTATTTCCATTAATTAAATAGTACAAAATATAATTTACAGGATGAAATAATAAAAATTCTATGAACCATCATGCTAAACCCGTAGCAGAAACCCTCAAAACCCGGTGTGACAAGTGCAGGAGCATTTTTCTAAAGAGTACAAATATAATACAACCTCTGTCCCGAATGTAATAAGACATGATAAAATAAGTAATACAAGGGAGACTCAGTGGACTACAGTGCGTAACGTGAAATGAAACTCACATGAAGTCTCCTCAACCGGTGCGCCTACGTGCCAAGATGATCACCAAATTACCTGTCAGATCTTGCACATTTAGTGTAGAAGTGCAGAATGAGTACGTAAATCAACGTGTGCCAGGTAAGTATCTAGCCTAACCCCGGAGAAGTAGTAACGAGGGGTCGACATCGACACTTACCAGAGGTCCAATAAAATAATATAATAATACATAACAGATATGAAGTGCACAACAATAGTGGGGAAAATCTGTAAATTTCATAATCTTTCAAATATTCCTTTAAAACATAGATTTCTCGATCATGTATCCTACCTTAATATCTCAGAAAAATGATAAGTGTCAATACTAATTAAGTAAGAAATTACTATAAAATGTTGGGCATCAGTGTAAGGTTTATCTTGTGAGTATTCGACCTACTAGCGATAACGCACGATTCTGCCGAGGTCGTTCGGCCCGATCCATAATAATGTGTACATTATCGAGGATCGAGTGGCATGAACCATAGATGAATCTATATACTGTCGAGGCGTTCACCCCGCTCCACAAGAAAGGAATGAAGTTACCGAATTACAAGACACATGTCTACAATATAGTACATTAGCACAAAATGAATATAACCTTTACCGAATCTCAATTTTCTTGCCAACAACTCAAGTTATAAGGCTGTGCCTAAGACATATTAAATTTCTAAATCAAGTTCAATCATATTTTCAATTAATTAAGTCTACCAAATAATTTCAAATATTGCATGATACAATCTTAAGTCTGCTCGGAAATAAACATGTTTTAGCTACGTACAGACTCTCGTCACCTCGAGCGTATGTAGCACCCACAACTAGTAGCAAATAACATGTAACATCACGTAGGGGTAGTTTCCCCTTCACAGGGTTAAACAAGAGACTTACCTTACTCCAACGTTCCATTACCGGCTCCAAAGTCTCTCTAACAACTCAAACCGATGCCCGCCACTCCAAAACTAGTCAATCAATATGCAAATCCATAAATATATACTCTAATACTCATTATAAATTATTTTATAACACTTTCCAACTCCACTCTAAAATCGATAAAGTCACCCTCGGACCCACATGTCCGGATTCTGAAAATTTTCAAAGATAATCATTACCCATAACTCTAGAACTCAAATTTATGATTTATTCCCAATTCCATGCCCAATTTCATGGTCAAAATCCAAAATACCAATTTCTAGGTTTTTCTTCAAAATCTCAAATTTCTACAAAGTTTTATGTCTAAATCCATATATAAACCTTGTATTCAACTCGCAACTAGTAGAAATCACTTACCTCATGATTGAAGATGAAAATGGTGCTCCAAAATTGCTCCTAGGTCGGCTCCCTAGGAGGAAATGAGATAAAAATGGCCAAATCCCCGTCTTTAAAAAACACTGGCCAGTCCGACCTTCTTCGCGAACGCGACACTGCCCTCGCGTTCGCGAAGCTTAGAAAACTCAGGACAAAAGTTTCTTCTTCGCGAACGCGGCAAGCCCCTCGCATTCACGAATCAAAACTTTCTTCAGCTCCCCATCTACTCTATGCGAACGCGAGACAGGGTTCGAACGCGAAGCACCACTGCCCAACGTTTCGTGAACGCGAACCTCATATCGCAAACGTGAAGAACAAAAGGCCCCAGTCCATATTCCTTCTTTGCAAATGTGTCTCACCCTCCACGTTTGCAAAGGACAAAACCAGCACCAGCAAACCAGCAACAACAAATTATCTTCACTTGGCCCGAAACCATCCCGAAACACACCCGAGGCCCCCGGGACCCTGTCCAATCATACCAACCAGTTCCAAAACATAACACGAACCTGCTCGAGGCCTCAAATCATACCAAATAACATCAAAACTACTAATTGTGCATCTATTCAAGCCTAATGAGCTATTGAACTTCTAACTTCCATATCATATCCGATACAGAAACCTATCAAATCACGTCTGATTGTCCTCATATTTTGCACACAAGTCTCATTTTCCATTATGGACCTACTCCAACTTTCAGAATCGGAATCCGAACCCAATATCGAAAAGTCCACTCCCGATCAAACTTCCCAAAAACCTTTAAATTTCAAACTTTCGCCAAATAATCTCGAAATGACCTACAGACCTCCAAATCCACATCGGGACGCGCCCCTAACAGTAGAATCACCATACGGAGCTATTCACAGGCTCAGAATCCCAAACGGATATTGATAGCATCAAAATACACTTCAACCCAAATTTATTAAATTCTTCCAAAATTCTAACTTTCCATAATAAGCACCGAAATGCTCCTAGGTCACCCAAAACCCGATCTGGACATACGCCCAACTAAAAAATCATCATGCGAACCTATTGGAACTTTCAAATCCTGATTTTGAGGTCGTTTACTCAAAAGTTAGATCCTAATAAATTCTTCCAACTTGGAGCTTCCGAAATTAGAGATTTCTTTCCAAATCAACTCTGAACTTCTCAAAATTCAATTCCCACCTTACGTACAAGTCATAATACTTGAAGTGAAACTACTCAAAGTCTCGAACCGTTAAATGATGTACTAGAGCTCAAAACAACCGGTCGGGTCGTTACAATACCAAGTTGTGTTTGAGAGGAATCTTACTAGGGTTGATTTGTCACAAGAAAATGCAATTAGCTATTTTTTTGGGGGGTTTGAAACACAAACTGAATATTGCAGTGAAGTTGACAAACCGCACCTCCTTGTCTCAAGTCTATAAAACTGCTAGAATGCAGGAGTCCTACTTAGCTGCTATCAAACTACCTACACCAGCAGGCAGTAACCAAACAAGTATGACAAGAAGATTTGCAAACCCAAGAATTGCATCAGGCCATTATTACCAACTCCCAACGTTGGTAATACTTTGGCTTCCAAAAGATTCAGTAGAAGGACCTTAAGTTTGGATGAGATGAGTGAGATGAGGTCTAAAGGAGTATGCATCTTTTGCAATGAGAAGTATGCACCTGGTCGCAGGTGTAAGAATCTGAAACAACTGTATCTTCTGGAATTAGAAGAACAAGATGAAGAACATTACCAAAAAGAGGAGATACCTGATGATACGAACCGGCAAAGCTTGGAGTTAACCCAACCTCTGGAACAAATGGAAATCTCCATTCATGCCTTGAATAGATCATTAGGTTATAAGACATTGAGAGTAACTGGCTACCATTCAAAAAACCACTGCATATCTTGGTGGACTAGGAGTTCTCACAACTCTATTGATCCAGAATTGGTAGAGAAGCTACGATGAATCTCATATCCTCCTTTCACTGATATTGCTAGCCCACATTGTCAATACCCTGAATCTATTCTACAAAGGAGGATGGTAAAGAAGGGTAATAAGTCAGTCACACAAGTGTTAGTCAAATGTACAGGTTTATAAGCAGATCATGCTATTTGGGAATACTTTACTGTGCTCAAACTAGATTTCCAACCTTCAAGCCTTTTGGTCAAGGATCTTCTACAAGGGGAGTATTGATATACAAATATAGCTTCCGGAAATATGTTACAGTTAGTTACATAAGTGTCACATCAACAGAGTTGTTAATTGTTAGTAAGAGTTAGTTACGGTAGTTAGTAAATCAGTTAGCTAGAAGAGAAGAGAGAATCAACTGAATTAAGGGAACTTATATAAATCAATGTATCTTACATATTACGATCATCAATATATAGATATAACAACTTCTCTCTCAAACCCTCTCATTTCTCTCAAATTCTTCTTCTTCTTCCTCCACCATTGCTGACTCTTTCGAGCTTCTCAGTAAAGCTCCTAGCTCAGCTGCTTAGTCCTCGAATTCTTCAGTGAATTCCTGCAATTAAGCTAACAAAGCCTTACCAGGATTCCAGTGACGAGTTCTAGTGGAAGAATAGCGTTTGTCAAGCTTGAATGTTGCATTGGGTGTTCAAAAGTGAATTCATCTCCGTCTGGTTCCATCTGGGTTGCTCAAATTTGAGCTTCTCGGAGTTCAATTTTTGCTAAAACTACAAATTGTGAAGATCCTAGAACAGTTGTTTCCTCTTTTTCTTGTTTTGTCTTAATGAAATTAATAGTCTTAGGCTAAATTAACAATTTACCAAACTCCTATTATATAACGCATAACATGTTTGGCCAATTTTTTTTTTTGTTGCCAAAAATGCTAATACTATTTTTTTAGGCTAAAAGTATTTAATTTTAAAGTTATGATGTGTGAACAAGCTTTTAGAAGGGGAAAAAATATTGTTGAGTAGAAGTTTTTGAGAAGTTAAAAAAATAGCTTCTTCTCAAAAGTATTTTTTGAAAAGTGTTTTTGAGAAAATACACTTAGAAGAACTCGTTAGTTTGTCAAATCTTAATTGCAGCTCAAAAGCATTTTTCAAATTGATTAGCCAGACTACTTCTCATCAAAAATAATTTTTTGAAAGATACTTTTAAAATAAGTTAATTTTAGAAGTTTGGTCAAACAAGCTATCAATTACAAATATACTTTTTATATGTTAATTATATATTATATAAATCCTAGACAAACATATTAATTCAATGAATTAGAAAGAATCAACTAATTTTAGACTACAGTTAATGGACACTCTTAAGAATATCTATATCTTTTAGACCTGTCACAATCCAAAATTCCTACTCGTCGTGATGGCGCCTAATACAACGGTCAGGCAAGCCGAAACATGATAATAAATGCAAACAGAACAACGAAACATACAGAAATAGCATAAGTCTAAAATCTCAATACAATAAAACTGCTAATACAAAGTAAATCCCCCAGAAACTGATAAGTCAGCTCTTCAACTGAATACAAGTCTGAAACTGCACAATAATAACACTGTGTGAACTGTAACAACAGTATGAAAGGAAAAGACAAGTCAAAACTATGACCAAAGGTGCAGCTCTACCTCGCCTCTCATAGATAGTCCAACAAGCGAGCCTACTGCTAATAACTAGTCCCCACACCTGGATCTACACAATTAAGCGCAGAGTGTAGTATGAGTACAACCGATCCAGTGTACTCAATAAGTATCGTAAGTAATCATAGTGAGGTAAAAGAACAAGAATTATAAATGATACTTGTTATAACCTGTACAACTTCATATAATTCAATAAGTATAGAATAGTAACATGAACATGTGTAAGATACTGAGAGGACTATCTGTGCATGTTTGTAAAATTACTCATAATCTCTACTCAATCACAGATATATCATATAAGGTGATATGCCAATTATCAGATAACAGACCATGGAAATTGCAAGTAGAGATGAAATGCAATTCCAAAATAACATTGGCCAGACCTTCCTCAGTTTTTCCATATCCGTACCAATTCACTGATCACTTTTCCTCAAAATCGCATGTAAACCATTAAGAGAGAAACATGAGAGGGTGACCCTAGGGGGATGAATCCGTATCTACACGCTGCATGGACAAGTCACGTGCTGCACGAAAAACTCACATGCTAATAATAAAACTCGCACAGACAACTCACGCGTTGCACGAACAATTCACGTGCTAATAACATCAATATTTGTCTCTGCATAGCCAACTCACGTGCTAATAACAACAATACCAGTCGCATGGACAACTCACATGCCAACAATCACAATTCGCTCGACGTGGTCACAGACTACCAGTCCAACTCAAAACACAAAGAAAGAAAATATACGAGAGTACATGTACATGATCAACAATTACCAATTTCATACTCCTGGACTAGTATATCTAGCATGCTATGGTGTAGGCATGTGCACTGTGTGATATCAAAGCTAAGACAGGTAATTTCTATCAAGAATAGCAGTTATCAGGTTCAACCGGAAGAATAACCTTAACGAAATCTCAAATAAGGTACAAATAGCTCACATAGGTGTACAAGTAGGAGAAATATTTCAACTTGAAGCTTATCAATCATTTCAAGGCTTTTCATAGCCTAAACACTACCCGAACATAGAATTAGTACTCCGGTGTACGCATATGGGTTCAACCACCCACATGTGCGCCACTCATAGCACGTAGCTATCATAAATAATTCAGGAAACTAATGCCTCAACCAAGTTTAGATAAGATACTTACCTCAAGAAAGCCAAATTACTCCCTTAACAAGTCCTTTCCGCGCGTATCAACCTCCGGAAGGCTCGAATCTAGTTAAAATAACGTAATACTATCAATAACAGCTATAACAATTTATTCCAAATAATAAAGCTAAGATATTTAACAAAAATCAAAAAGTTAACCCAAAAAGTCAACTCCCGGCCTACGTCTCGCAACCCGACAAAATTCATAAAACCAGAACACCCATTCACTTACGAGTCCAACCATACCAAAATCACTGCATTCTGACATCAATCGACCTTCAAACCTCCATTTTTTTATTTTTCCAAAGTTTCCACAAAATCCCCCATTTCGTCACCTTAATTCACTAACTAAATTCTAAAACGAAGATAGAATCATGTAATAATGATGAATCTGAGTCAAAAATACTTATTCCGATCAAAGATGTGAAAATCCCCTAAAAATCGCCCAAAACCGAACTCCAACTTAAAATGTTAAAATAATATTTTATCCCTTGATTTGGAATTTTAAAGTTGCTGCCTAATGATTATACATCGCGATATCGAATAATTCCAAGCGATCGCAAAGAACAAAATCTTCAGTGACCAAAAACCCTTCTATGCAAATGCACTCCCTAGGTCGTGAACGCGGTGACTAATTCCCCAAACATACGCGATCGCGGACAAACACCTATGATCGCGTATGACATCCCACGTGTCCTCTTCCATCATTGCGAACACGCCTCCTCTCACGCGTTCGCGTAGCACAACTCGCCAATGGTTGGCGATTGCAAACCAAATCTCGCGAATGCATTGAGCGAATTCCCACCGGACAAACCTAACCCTACGCGTTCGCGGTCCTCCTTTCGCAATCGCGAAAGAGGAAACCAGCAACACATGCTTCAACAATCTAACAAAGTCCAAATCACATCAAACAAGCCTAATGAACTATTGAACTTCCTAAAACATCACACAAACTTAGTTTAAGTCTCAAATCACATCAACCAACATCGAAAACACGAATCGTACCCCAATTCAAGCCTAATGAACTATTGAACTTCCAACTTCTAGAACCAATACCAAAACATACCAAACCAACTTCGATTGACCTTACATTTTGCATACAATTCATAAATGACACAATGGACCTATTCCAATTTTCGGAACCAAAATTCGAGCATGGTAAAGCAAAGTTAATTCTCGTTCAAACTTCTCAAAATCTGCAAGCTGCGATGATCAGTACAAACCTCACAAGACACCCTATAAAGAATGCCTCCAGATCTTAAGAGCATGAACAATCGCGGCCAATTCCAAATCATGCATAAGATAATTCTTCTCATGGGCTCCAGCTGACATGAAGCGTATACAATAAATCGCCCCTCCTGCGTCAATACACCACCCAAGCTAACGCATGAAGTGTCGAAATACACAGTATACACCTCCAATATGGAAGGCAACACTTGTGGTCAAAGTTGTCTTGAACTTCAGGAAGCTCGCCTCCAATAATCGGACCAACAACTGAGCATCTTTCTGGGTCAATATAGTCAAAGGTGCTGCGATAGTTGATAAGCCCTCCACGAACCGACAGTAATAACCTGCTAATCCCAAAAAGCTCTTGATGTGAGTCACCGAAGTGGGACGATGCCAACTCTGAACTGCCTCAATCTTCTTGGGATCCACCTTAATGCCCTCGCCTGATACAACATGCCCCAAGAGTGCTACAGACTCTAGCCAAACTCACACTTGGAGAACTTAGCATATAGCTTCTGTTCCCGCAGAGTCTGAAGCACCACTCTCAAATGTTCGTGCTCCTCCATGCTACGAGAGTAAATCAAAATATCATCAATGAAGACAATAAAAAATGAATCAATATAAGGCCTGAACATCCTGTTCGTAAAATCCATAAACGCCGTTGGGGAATTAGTCAAGCTGAAAGACATCACTAGAAACTCATAATGGCCATATCTAGTGCGAAAAGCGGTCTTTGGAACATCTGAGTCCCGAATCTTCAACTGATGGTACCCTGATCTCAAGTCGATCTTAGAGAACACCCTAGCACCCTGCAACTAGTCAAACAAATCATCAATACGCGTCAATGGGTACTTGTTCTTAATGGTGACTTTGTTCAACTGGCAGTCATCAATAAACATCCTCATAGTCCTATATTTCTTATTTACAAATAATAGTGGTGCACCCCAAGGTGATACACTCGGACTAATGAACCCCTTTGCTAGAAACTCCTCAAGTTGTTCCTTCAACTCTTTCAATTCTTTCGGAGCCATACGGTACTGTGGGATAGATATAGGCTGCGTACTTGGAGCCAAGTCAATACAGAAATAATTATCATGATCTGGTGGCATGCCTGAAAGGTCAGATTGAAACACATCGGAGAACTCCCAGACTACTGGTACTGAATCAATCGCTTGAGACTCTGCATTAGTATCCCGAACATAGGCTAGATAAGCCAAGAAACCCTTTTCTACCATGTGTCGACCTTCATAAAAGAGATAACCTGAGTAGATGTACTGACAGATGAACTCTTCCACTCCAATCTAGGCAACTCTAGCATTGCTAAGGTAACAGTATAGGCATAGAAATCAAGGATGGTGTGATGTGGAGATAGCCATTCCATGCCCAGGATGACCTCAAGGTCGGTCATATCAAGCAAGCAACATAAAATCCGCTCTAGTCTCGTATCCATAGAATGTGACCACACAGGATCGATAGATCCAATCCACAACAACAGAATCACCTACATGAGTGGACACATAGACATGAGTACCCAAGGATTCATGAGGAATATCCAGAAAATAAGCAAACAGGAATGACACATATGAATAGGTAGACCCTGGATCAAATAGTATTGAAGCATCTCTACCGCAGACAAAAATAATACATGTGATCACGACATCTAAGGCCACTGCATCTGGTTTGGCCGGAAAAGCATAGAACCTGGCTGGAGCACCACCTGGCTGGTCCTCCACCTGTATGGACTCCACCTCTAGGACGACCCCTACCCACCTACCATCTGCCTCTAGGCGGATGGACGGCTGGAAAGATAGCTGGTGCTGTCACAATGGGCTGGTGGCCCTGCTGCACTACCTTGACCCAAATCCTGGGGAAAAATCTATGCACATGACCAAGATCCCCACACTCAAAACAGCCTCTCGGCGCGGTGATCTGCTGCCCTGAGGTCTGACCCTAGTATTCTGAATACCTACTGGAAGAACCTTGAATGACTGGTAGGCAGTATGAACTCTCTGGCATGGCACTGAAATAGGGTCGCGTCGGAGCACCCCGTGGAGGCGGTGGTGCTGGTAGGAAGCCCCCACCTCCACCTCCCGGGCCATACTAACCTAAATACCTGAGTGCAACCCCGCAACAAACCTCTGCACTCGCGCTACCTCAGTAGGGAGTATCATAAGTTCATGGCGAGATAGCTTATAGAATCTCGCCTCATAATCGGTCACGGACATCTAACCCTGTTGGAGCTGCTCAAACTGGAACCACAACTCTTCCTTCTAAAAGGGTGGAATATACCTGTCCAAGAATAGACGTGTGAACTGGTCCCAAGTCATGGGAGGAGAACCTGCTGGTCTGCCAAGAAGATAAGACTTCCACCACCTACGGGCCCTTCCCTCCAGCTGAAAAGTAGTGAAATCCATCCCGTGAGATTCCAATATACTCATGTTATGTAGTCTGTCCCTACACATATCAATGAAGTCCCGAGCGTCCTCATCTTGCTCACCCCCGAAGACAGGAGGGTGAAGCCTGGTCCATCTATCCAGCAGCTTCCGGTGATAGTGTCCGGTGCTGCACAAGGGATAACCAGAACTGGAAGAATCTACACACCTGAAAATTTGGGAGGGACAAGTAAGGAAACGGCTGCCAGACAACCCATAATTCAAACAGGTCCAGATGATCTCTGGAGGAAAGTACAGGTAAGAGATTACTATATTGTTGATCATCTGAAGAAAACTCCCGCCCAGATATCCATCCTGTCACTGCTACAAAATTCTGAGGCGCATAGGAATGCTCTGATGAAAGTGTTGAATGAAGCATACGTACCCAACAATATCAGCAGGGCAGAAATGGCCAACATGGTGGGGCAAGTGCTGGAGAACCATAAGATCACCTTTCACGAAGACGAGTTGCCCCCTGAAGGATTGAGTCACAACAGGGCACTGCACATCACAGTGCAATGCGATGATAAGTTCATTGCCAGGGTTTTAATAGAGGGAGGGTCCAGCCTCAACATCTATCCGCTGACAACTCTGAAGAGGTTGGGAAAAGGTTTGCATGAAATACGAGCAGGGACTATGAACGTGAAGGCGTTCGATGGGTCACAAAGATCCACAATTGGAGAAACCAATTTATGTTTGCAGATGAGTCCCACTTGGTTCGATGTCGAATTTCAGGTGCTAGACATATCCGCCTCATACAATCTGCTGTTGGGAAGACCTTGGATACACGCCGTTGGGGCTGTTGCATTCACTTTGTACCAGGATGTGAAGTTTGAATGGAACCATCAGGAAGTGATCATCCATGGAGATGGGAGTAATCCTATTTACACCAATCAAATTGTTCCGGTTATGGAGAATAGAAGGAAGTTGGGTGGAGAGACTTACCATCGCATAGAGCATGTTAACGCCATCGAGAAGGATAAATGGTGGAGTAGAAAATAGAGAGCATATTGGCATGGGCAGGGTATAAACCTGGTAAGGGGCTCGGTAAGAATCTCCAGGCTATCACCAAACCAATACAACTAAAACGTCACGGCACAACCTTTGGACTTGGATATCAGTATACCTGGAACGAGTATCAGAATTGGTAGCCACCATGGCGTGGTCCCTATTACCCTCTTGAGAAGCCAGGCCGCATCTGAGTCAGACCTTTCATCAGGCCGATACAGTGTGGGGATCCGAAGAGGAAGAAGCTTTGGTTGGGTTAAGGAATCTGTTCTTAGAAGAAGAAGATATGGATTGCAGTGTAATAGTTGAGGAGGAGGAGGAAGAAGGCCTGACCATTCAGACGGTGGAAATGGAACATTTCTCAAGAACTGGACTGCTACACCATCAAGGGCCCGACAAGTTCTGGGGTAGCATGGCTGATAGCATCATTTATTTTTGAAAACAAATCTTCTTGAGCATTTTGTTTTAGAAATATCTTTCACTATTTCATTTCTAAAAATATTGCTTGAGTTATTGAAAATTGCTTTGTTTGACATTTTAATATTTACCAATAGCTTGATGTTTTATTACTATTTTTCATATCTTTCTCTCTACAAAATTACTATTTCTTATCTTGATGAACCAACGACTGTGACATGTAATGAGACAACGCAACATAAGAGATAGAAGAAGAAGATGTAATACCTGAGGAAATTATCAGAGAAGTTGAGAATTTTGAAAATAAGCCCAAGTCCAACCTGGACGAAACCGAGATAGTCAATTTGGGAGATTCCGGAATCATTAAAGAAACTCGCATAAGCATCCACTTGCCACCGTCAAATAAGGAAGAATACACTCGTTTCCTGAAAGAATATGAGGATATTTTTGCATGGTCATACGAAAGAATATGAGGATATTTTTGCATGGTCATACGATGATATGATAGGGTTGAACACATCTGTAGGGCTCACAAGCTACTTACCAATCCAATGTGTTCGCCAGTGAAGCAGAAACTCAGGAAGTTCAAACCAGACATGAGCCTAAAAATCAAGGAGGAAGTCACTAAGAAGATCAAAGCCAAAGTCCTCAGGGTAGTTGAGTACCCAACCTGGTTAGCCAACATTGTACCAGTTCCAAAGAAAGATGGGAAAGTCAGGGTGTGTGTTGATTGTCAGGATTTAAACATAGCAAGTCACAAGTACGATTTCCCACTGCCAAACATACACATACTAATTGATAACTGCGCCAAGCATGAGCTCCAGTCCTTTGTGGATTGCTTCGCGGGTTATCATCAAATCTGGATGGACGAAGAAGAAGCAGAAAAGACAGCCGTCATTACACCATGGGGAGTGTATTGCTACAAAATGATGCCATTCGGTCCGAAGAATGCTGGGGCCACATACATGAGGGTCATGACGACCATCTTTTATGATATGATACATAAGGAAATAGAGGTATATGTTGACGATGCCATCATCAAATTCAAGAAATCCACAGATCACATAGCAGACTTGAGAAAGTTCTTTGACCGGTTGCAAAAGTACAATCTAAGGCTGAGTCCCACAAAATGTGCATTCAGGGTTCCTGCCGGAAAATTGTTAGGATTCATCGTCAGTCGTCGAGGAATCGAGTTAGACCCGTCAAAGGTTAAAGCTTTCCAAGAATTAGCACAACCAAAGAACAAGAAGGACGTGATGAGTTTCTTGGGACGCCTCAATTACATCAGCTGCTTCATAGCACAGTCCACAGTGATGTATTAACAGGAGGAGCACTCATATTCGCAGAAATAGATGGAGAAATCTGGCCAAATCCTATCAATTCAGATGCAGTCAAAAGATACTATGTGTAAACTATTTATGTTTCTCCATATGATGTAATTGAACTACGCTTGACCTAATTCCCATTTAAGAGGGGATACGTAGGCAGCCCTGTGGGTTCGGTCACAATTCAATAAAATTTCTATTTTCCCCACAATCAGAAACTGGGGCAGAATTTTAAGGAAGACCCTCAAAATTTTGAAGTAAGTTCAGCCAACAGCATACGGAATAGCCAGAAGGTCATTTAGATAACTAGGGGACCCTCAAAATTCTATGGCAAAGAAGGTCCCGATGTCTCTAATAATGTCACAGTTGTTGGTTCATCTAACTGATTTCTAATTTGCATATTACTACGTCTTTGAAAATTATGCACGCATACTTTTGAAAAGAAACTATACTTTTTAGCCAAATGCTACCCATGGTAACTTGAATAGGATCCTCAGGCATAGTGGAGCAGAGCCAGCAGACGAAGGCACAAACCAACCTCCCCCGCAAAACTCACAAATTTTCTTTGAATGCAGGAATAGGTCATCACCATAAGCATTGTCACGACAACAGAATTATTATGCATAAAACACATTGCCAGCTAAGAATACTTCACTCTTATTCTTATATTTGCATGAGGCTAAGCCCTGCCTCCCATTTACATAAGGCTAAGCATTGCCTTCTCTTTGCATGAGACTAAGCCCTGTCTCAATTCTTGCATGAGGCTAAGCCCTGCCTCCATATTTTCATAAGTCTAAGCATTTCCTTCTCTTTGCATGATGCTAAGCTCGTCCTCCCTATTTGCATAAGGCTAAGCATTGCCTTCTCTTTGCATGAGACTAAGCCCTGTCTCAATTCTTGCATGAGGCTAAGCCCTGCCTCCCTATTTGCATAAGACTAAGCATTACCTTCCCTTTGCATGAGGCTAAGCCCTGCCTCCCTATTTGCATAAGGCTAAGCATTACCTTCTCTTTGCATGAGACTAAGCCATGTCTCAATTCTTGCATGAGGCTAATCCCTGCCTCCCTATTTGCATAAGACTAAGCACCGCCTTCTCTTTGTATGAGGCTAAGCTCGGCCTCCCTATTTTCATAAGGCTAATCATTGCCTTCTCTTGCACGAGGATAAGCCCGACCTCCCTATTTGCATAAGGCTAAGCATTTCCTTATCTTTGTATGAGGCTAAGCTTGGCCTCCCTATATGCATAAGGCTAAGCATTGCCTTCTCTTTGCATGAGGCTAAGCCCTGCCTCCCTATTTGCATAAGTCTAAGCACTGCCTTCTCTTTGCATGAGGCTAAGCCCGGCCTCCCTATTTGCATAAGGCTAAGCACTGCCTTCTCTTTACGTGAGGCTAAGCCCCGGCCTCCCTATTTGTATAAGGCTAAGCATTGCCTTCTCTTTGTATGAGGCTAAGCTCGGCCTCCCTATTTGCATAAGGCTAGTTGCCTTCTCTTTGCATGAGACTAAGCCATGTCTCAATTCTTGCATGAGGTTAAACATTGCCTTCCCACTGCGTGAGACTAAGCATTGTCTCCATCTTGCATGAGGCTAAGCCCTGCCTCAATTCTTGCATGAGGCTAAGCATCGCCTTCCCATTGCACGGGACTAAGCATTATCTCTCCTTGCATAACCACAGATGTTTCTCTATTCCAAACCTTGCATTACTCTCTTCTCTCAGGGCTAAGCTCTGCCCCCAACTCTACACAAGACTAAGCTCTGTCTTGTTTTACCTCTAGCATCATGTCTCTGCACCTCATGGGCTGATAAATAGCCAATTTGTCCGAAGGTGTCATAGTCTGAAGGCATCATCCTCATAGCCAGAAGACACCATGCCATGGCCTGAGTATCTCTCAATCTTGCACACCATTATTCAAAGGCAACATGGTTCGGAGCCACCATCTTCATGGCCCGAGAACATCACTTCACGACCTGTGCATCCCTTACCTACAATTCATGGCCCGGGATATCATGGTCTAAGGACATCATCCTCCTCGTCCAAAGACAGTCTTCATGGTCCAAAGGGAATTTACATCATGTCTAAGTTTACGCAATGATCTATACATACTTGTATGCAGTCGTATTTTTTAGTTTGTAGGCAGTTTCAGGAACAACCTTTCTCCTAACAGGAGCAATCTTCGCTCCGGTTTTCATCCAACATTCATATTCTTCAAATTATTTCAAACGTAAATGATTAAAGTCAGTTACCTATTCTCATCCGACACCTATTCAAGTATCCATAACCATATCCAGACACATCCGTATACAATCTCAATATTGTGCATGTTCAGAATATTTTGTTTGTTCTTACAATAACCCCATCGGTTTATTCCACCATTGGATCCAGAACTACACACGGCCTGATTCCTGTAAAACCAGGGATATGTAGTCAACTCAGAAGCCAGAGTGCAGCCTATATCTTTCAGATTATCCTATTCGGTCAAAATCGGTCATCATTTCTTTACCCGACAACTCTTTCATCCTTCACGGGTAAATAGGGGCAGCTGTTGATACTCAATTTTTCTCTCATATATTTAAAATATATATATATATATATATATATATATATATATATATACTTTCAAAATAGTGCATGAGCATCATCAAGCATTTTTCCTAATTTTTCCATAATTTTTAAAGATTTTAAATCAACTTATTCCCATATTTTTATTATATAAATAATTATTAATTGCATCACAAATAATTTTTATGATTATTTTATCATATAACCTCATCGTTTATATCCATATTAAGCTTTAAATATTTTTGATGTATTTAGTATAATTATATTTGCATCTTTAGGCTAAAATGATATATTTTGCAATAATAGTCCTTATATACTTATGATCACTTTATTCATACAAAAAATGAATTTTTTATGCTTTTATAGTAATGAATAATTGTTATTAGTCATTTTTATGCATAAATAATATTTTTATTATTTTATTTATGGTTTTACAAATTATTTTATTAATTAAATTGGGTATTTAACTAATAGTCCCTAATTCACCAATTTCGGACCTAAACTACCAGCCCCTTAGCCCATTTACCTAAAACACCTACCCTAATCCTTGGCCTAACACTTAAGCCCAATACATAACCCCCTAACCCAGTCCAGAACCGACCCAACCCTCTTAAATCACAGTCGTTGATCTCTGAGATCAACAGCTCATATCACTCCCTCCTTCTAATTAACCTACTTATCCCCAAACCCTAGAGACCATTCTCCCAGCCCCACCATCTTTGAAACCTCCGAACCTTCTCCTCTCCTCTGCAAACCCTAGTACCGTCACACATTACCCCTCCAATTCCAACCCAAAAATGGAATTAATCAACGATTACCTTACCTTATTGACCCTTCCTCTCTATTGGTTACCCGTTAATGGTTTTACATAATTTCTTGCCTAATATGGCAAGCAGATCCTGTAAGAATCTAACCAAAATTGGTTCAAATCCTTAACTTGTTGTTTATTCCGTCTGTGTTCATCACTTGCTCTTTGTAAGTAAGATTATTTTCTTTATCTCTCGTTGATTCGTACTTAACCCTAAGGTTAGGGTTTTCAGATCCTCTTTTGGTTCGAACCAAAACTGGTTCAAGCTTTAATTTTAAGTACTATCCCATCTCCATCTAGGAGCCATGCTTTCCATATCATCCACTTCCTTGCTCCTATCAATTTCATTAACATTATTAGGAACATTACAATAAAAGCTCTAAGAAGGATAATAAGAATTAGGACA
>ML324148.1:0-17160 GCA_005239505.1 Nicotiana paniculata
AAGTCAGTATAATCTACGCATACTCTCCATTTGCCATTCTTTTTAGGTACTACCACGATGTTTTCTAGTCAGTTAGGGTACGTTACCTCTCGTATCGAACCAATATTCAAGAGTTTATGTACCTCTTCGTCGATCACTTGGTTCTTGAATGGTCCTTGCTTTCTTTTCTTCTGCTTAACAGGTATGAAGGATAGATCTTCATTTAGTTTATAAGTCATCACTTCTGGTGGGATGCCTGTCATATCTGAGTGGGACCACGTAAAGCAGTCTGCTTTAGCCTTTAAATTAATCAATTAACTTACCTCTTCTACCAGGGCCCAGCCTCGTGCCTATATACACTTTTTTTTCAGGCTTTTGTTCAGACAATGGAACAACTTCGAGCTCTTCCGTAGTTGTTTTGATGTGCTCGTCTTCCTCTGGTTCGTGAATGATGTCCGGTCTGGAATCTGCATCCGTGTGGTATAGTACACCTTTCGTGGTAACTTGATTCACCTTTTCGCAAGTATTTTCTTTCATACCTATTTCAGCAATAATACCTTCCGTACCTATTTGGGTAGTGATTTCTTCCATGCCTGTTTGTGCGGCGTTACCCGCTTGGGAGATTCCCTTATCTCGTGATTCTTCTACCTCTATTTTCTTGTTGTACTGTACCACAGAGTTTATATTTCTTGCAGTCTGCTGATCACCTCTAATTTTCTGAATCCCCTATTCAGAGGGGAATTTAATTACCTGATGCAATATAGAGGGTATTGTTTTCATGTCGTAGATCCATGGCCTTCCCACGATTACGTTATAAGCCATGTCAGTATCGATGACTTGGAACCTGGTACTTTTGATCACTCCCCCAACATAGGTGTTAAGCTCAATTTCTCCTTTTGTTATAACCGTGGAGTTATCAAACCCTGATATGACTCGTGCCCTTGGGATTACTTGATTCCCCAATAGTATTTCTTCCACGACTCTTAGCAAAATGATATTGATTGAACTTCCTGGATAAATCAACACTCTTTTTACGTTTGTGTCATGAATAAGTAATGATATTACCAGAGCATCATTGTGAGGAAGCATTAATCCGCCGATATCTGCATCATCGAAGGTTATATCATCCTCTTCCAGATTTTCATGAACCCGTTTTCCATGCGTCATTGTGAACTTTGTGGTTGTTTTGCAGACCACTCTGTTTACTTCTTCACCTCCGTGTATCACGTTGACGGTTCATTTTGGAGAAGGAGGCTTTGGGGACTCTTGCATGTTACTCATATATGCCTGTTTACCTTTATCACTAATCAATTCTGTTAAATAGACCTGTTTCAATAAATTTTCTACTTCACCTTGTAAAAATCTGCAATCCGCAGTTTTGTGCCCATGATCATTATGGAATTCACACCAGTGATCTGGGTTTCTTCTATTTGGATTTGATCGCATCTCTTTGGGCCACTTAACATTGTCTCCCATGTTCCTCAATATTGATACAAGTTCAGTAGTACTTACATTAAAGGTATGATCCCCAATTCGAGTATTACCTCTAGGTCGTTCATCTCAATCTTTTCTGGATCTAGACGAGGATGAGACTACGTCTTTTCCTTGTGGTCTATAGTCTGACCTAGTGTTTTCGAACCTGGGACGAATATTACGTCCTGATAGTCCTAATTAAGGATCATACCTATTTTTACCTGATCTTCTATCTGATTCAGGGCACCTGGATATGGAATGATCTTCATCTCTCGAACGAGCAATGATATCTTCTTATATTCTGAGTTTAGTACTATACTTGTTATATACATCGTTCCATGTTGTAGCGGGGAATTCTCTTAGACTTTCCTTAAGTCGTCTCGTGGCTTCTGAGCTTTTATCGTTTAGGTTGCTTGCAAATGCCATGGCTGCCCAATTATCAGGCATCCTGGGTAAATGCATTCTTTCTCGTTGAAACATGTCTACAAACTCACGGAGTAGTTCCGTGTCTCCTTGTTTTATTTTGAATATGTCTTCCATTTTTTTCTCAACTTTTTGTGCACCAGAGTGTGCTTTTATAAATGAATCTGCAAGCTCAGCAAAACAGTCAATAGAATTTTCAGGGAGAAGAGAATACCAGGTTAGGGCTCCTTTGGTAAGTGTTTTCCCAATTTTTTTGACAAGGACTGATTCAATCTCTTGTTTTGTTAAGTCGTTGCTTTTTACTCTAGTAGTGAAAGCAGTCACATAATCACGTGGGTCAGTTGTTCCATCATATTTGGGAACTTCAGGCATTTTAAACTTCTTGGGTATAGTCAATGGTGTCGCACTTGGCTTCCAAGGTTGTTGATAATACCTATCAACATCAATGCTTTTGATGATAGGCAGTACTCCAGGAATTTGTTCGATGCGATCGTTCTGCTCCTTCATCTGTTTTTGCATGGCTAGCAGTAAATTTTGTAATTCTGAGTTATTAGATATACCTAGTCTCGCTTCGAGAGATTCATTAGGAGTATCTCCTCTTCCTAAATTAGCCAACCCAGATTGAGGATTCTCCATGGTGATGGTATTATTAGGGGGTGGCGTCGGTGGTGTAGGTAACGCTGCTGGTAATCCTCTTGCAAATTCTTGCAAAGCTTGGCTCACATACTCTGCAATCATTTGCTTTACACGATCTTGTTCCACCGTTTGATCATTATCACCATTGTTGTTATTGGATCTTTCTAGGGATTGTTCCCTTGTACCACGTGGGTTTCCTGAAGGCGATGGAACTGAGGTTCCATTCCTTTGCTGGTTGTTGTCGTTAGAGTTCGACATAGTTTAGAGAATATCACTTGAAAAGCAAACAAAGATTATCAGATTGCCGGTAGTGGAACCAATTTGCTTAACCAAAGAATTAGATCCTTTGACTAAAGCTATTTTTAGGATGAATACGGGTTACTAATAATCAAGGAAATAGAGAAAAATAAATAATAAACAATATCGCAGAAATATAGAAAAGCGAAGTAGATTGTATCCGAGAATTAGATGCCTTTACAAGCTGTATTTCCCTCCCTTATATAGGAGATTCCTTGATATAACATACAACTCTTGCTATGGTTGTCCATTAATGACTAATTATGACATTATGAGGCGTTACAAAGGATAACGGTAATTGGGGTACGGTTACATAACGTACGAGTAATCAATTGTGGGTTCTTGAATCTGCCCGTAGCTTTGTCCAGATTCATTCTGACCATGTCTCTTCCCTGTTTTGATTAGTTGAGTTTCCCGTGGCTGATAAGCTCGAGGGTTTATTGAATCGTGCCTCTTTGGTCCGTACCTCTTCAAAGAATCACATCCAGCTGTCGCGTTCTCCTGCGTCCACGTAACTGGCTGAGTTGTCAAAAGTTGGCTTACGTGTGAAATTCTTTTTTACCAATACAATACACGGGCACACCAATCTCCAGTATATTATGCTGGACCGGTCCACGTTGCAGCAAAATAGTAGCAATTTTTCAATAATTTTACAAACGTTTACTATTTTTGAATAACCAGTCCGAAAACTGGCTAGTCCGTGCTATTTTTACTAAAAGTTATTACAAGTTACTATAGTTAATAATTTAAAATACTTTAAAATATTGTAAAAATGACAAAAGTAAAACTTCTTCGAACGAAAATAATAATAAATATTTCTACAATCCAGTAAAACAAAACCATCCCACATCTCTATCAACAAAGCGTTCAATTCAATATTTCATAAACCCATTACAGTAATGCCATATGATAGTCGTATTCAGCCCCACCACCCCCATCCCCGACCTCCCCCCTCTTCCACAACTGATAAGGATTAGGGACAACTATTTCCTTTAATTTGCACCTGAAAAAACTTTATTGTATATTCTCTCTTCNATTTGAACATGAAAAATCCTTTTCGTTCATTTTTACTTGGCATATATATTAAAAGTAAATTTTTATTTTTATTTGTCACTTTAGACATATAAAGAGAAGGTAAATTTTTTCTCTGTTATACCCACAGTAATTATTATTTATTTCAACTTATTTTCTCAAATTTAATAAAATATGCATTAATTAATATGAGTATGATGATAAATTATATATTTTATATATTATTTTTGAAGGTACGTGAAAAGTCAAAACGTATCGGAGTGGAAGCGAAAGAGGGAGTACAATATAGTGTGACCCACTCATGAGCACGCATTTTTCTTCAATTCAATAAATACCAATCCTCACTTCAAGAAAACAAAGCAAATTAAACAACCCCCAAAAAAGAGTATACTTTTTCATTGTATACAGCACAAAACAATGGATAGATCCAACAGTAGCAATAGAAGAGAAGCATATCCTTCTACTGAATACTCAACAAATAATACAAATTCTCAAGTTGATTTTCTTACCAAAAAAAACAAAGAATCCCATTTAGAAGGAGAACAAGAAGAAGAATCTGTAGAAAGAATTTTTGAGTCAAAACAAGTTCCGACATGGCAAAGTCAATTAACATTAAGAGCATTTTTTGTGAGCTTTGTATTGGGAATTCTTTTCACTTTCATTGTTATGAAATTAAATCTTACTACTGGAATTGTCCCTTCTCTTAATGTTTCTGCTGGTCTTTTGGGCTTCTTCTTTGTCAAGACTTGGACTAAGTTTCTTGAGAAATCTGGTTGCCTAAAGCAGCCATTTACTCGTCAAGAAAATACTGTTATTCAGACTTGTGTTGTTGCAACTTCTGGCATAGCTTTTAGTGGTAAGTATTTCTTTAAGTTCTTCCTCTTTTTACCCTAACAATTATGCAAATTAAACATGATTAACTTTCACAACATTTTACTGATAGTTTAACCGTCTTATTTTTCGAGTTACTAATTGTGTAATTATTTTTATGAGTGCGTACGAAATTTCTCTTATCTCACCCAAGATGGGGGCAAAGTTTACGTACACACATTTTTCATGTCACAATAAATATATTATTGTTGTTGTTGGATATAGCGTAAAGCTCTTTTACTATTATTACTGCATAGAAATAGTTAAAACTTTATTACACTTTCAGTGTATTAAGATTTTTGAGTATTTTTTTTATGATGATCTAGTCGAAAAATTACGATACATAAGTGTAAATTTTTTTTCCTGAAACCTTTTTTTACTTGATCGAAGAGTGTGGTAGAACCTAAATAATAGCAAATAATTTGTCTTTTATTTGTGTTTCTAATTTTACTTTGACGATTACTTTTAGTAATCTTTTAAGTGATTAGTTTAAATTTAAAAGAGAATTCAGTTTAAGTTTGACTTCCCAAAAGTTTGGTTAGCTGATGAGATGTTTTTACTTGATGTGGAAATCACTTTCCATGAAGATGGGGTTTGAATTTTAATTTTTGTCAAAGCATATGTTTATCTCATTTTTCCAATTAAATGGAGAAAGAAACAAAGTCACATCGCCATTAATGTATGCTGTAATTTTGGACTATATAAAATGTTATTATTTGGTCCACGGGATATTTGTTTATTGCTATTTCGGCATTTTGCTTTGCGGTGGCTTTGTGGAGTCCACAGTGTATAAAAATATCACCGAATTTAGGCATCAGTATTTTCAAAATATTAAATTTCAATATTCAAAATATTAAATATTTTAAAATTATTTGAGAGTATTTTAAGTAGATGTAATTATTTTCACTTAAAATTTTTTAACTTGTTCAAGTGAAGAATATTTTTAAATAAAATAATAAAAATAACGTTTTTTCGTATGAAAGTCATGTCCGAAAAATGAAATGTTTTAAAAAAATTCAACTTTAAATTCCAAATAATGTTTTAAAACTTTATATCAAATATTATCCAAACGCTTACTTTATCCTTTACACGAGTGAAAAGGTGTGTGGGGTTCTCATTTCGTTAGGCTCAATTTGAATTTCTAGAATAGCCGTAAAAGCCCTTGTAATATTCTTCTTTCTTTAATATTTTATCAATTTTGGTAAATTCTAATTTGATTTTGGACATAAATTCTTTGATTATATGTAAAAGGTACTTTTCATTCTTGTGGTCATAAATTAAAATGTGTATAATTTATTTATAACCATCACTTATCACAATCTTTCACTCATACGTCTCTACCTAAGATGACTTGAGATTTAAACTTTGCTATCGATTTCTGTGTAGATTAGTAAAAAAAATAAAAAATATTCAGGTTGATGAATTAGTATAACTCTAAAAAATAATAATTAATGAGTTTAGTCAATAGTGTGAATTATTGACTAATTTAAAAGTCTTTGCAACAACTGGAGTGTCATTTACTTGACTTGTTGGACTAATATGATTAACACTTACGCAAGCTGGAAATTTTCAACACTTATTTCAAATTCTTTGTTATGATCCCCGCAAGTGGTGGGTCAACCTAATAATGTTGATCACCTTATTCTACAATTATATCCGTGATATACAATATATATTCCCACAGTGTACTAACGTCGGGAAGGGTAATGTATACGCAGTCGCGCAGTATATTTCCACAATACGGAGTCTGGGGAAGATAATGTATTCCTATAGTGTGGGATCTGGAGAGGGTAGTGTATATAAAGACCGCCAGTATATTCCAATAGTGTGGGATCTGGGGAGGGTATGATATGCAGACGCACAGTATATTCCCACCGTGTGGGGTTTAGGGAGGGTAGTGTATATGCATGCCGTCAGTATATTCCCACAATGTAGAATCTGGGAAGGATAATGTATACGTAGACGTTACCATATCTTGTGCATGGGTAGAGGCTTTTCCATAAGAACTGTATATATAGGCGAATTATTATTGTTTTAGAATATTGAAAAAAAAAATTCCCCTACTGTTCAGACTACTAACATGGCTAGATAGTAGATCCAGATTGGGATCTTAAGTTATCCACTACTACTGCATAACAACATATCAAACTTTTATATGACGCACACAAAAACTCATATTTAAAATCATTTAATTATTTATAGTTAAAGCCCACCACTGAATTTGAATAATTGTCAAATTTTAAAGACTTATTTGAAGAGTATTTCAAGTGAAATAGTGGTTGCTAA
Source organism: Nicotiana paniculata (assembly GCA_005239505.1). Classification (NCBI taxonomy): domain Eukaryota; kingdom Viridiplantae; phylum Streptophyta; class Magnoliopsida; order Solanales; family Solanaceae; genus Nicotiana; species Nicotiana paniculata. The sequence goes on from ML324148.1 coordinate 6,997, forward strand.
AATTGGAGAATTTGCTAAAATTTGTTAAAGACAATGTTATGTCTTTAAGAAACTATATGACAATGTTATGTCTTCTGTAATGTTTCTTAAATTGTTTGTTACTGGAACCTAGTCTATAATCTCTACAAGTTTGGAAATCTAATCAAGTATTTAATTTCCTATTAGCTGATGAATTTATATAGATAATTAAGAAGTCCAGTGAATTTGGCAGCACGCAACCTCACACCATTGGATATTCTAAATGGTGTGAGGCGTGCGCGCTTGCCCTAAAGCAGACAATATCACACCAAATTAAACCAAGTATCTCAAAATGCAATAACTCTTATTTCGTTTATTTACATTTTATCTTTGATGAGCAGGAGGTTTTGGAAGCTATCTTTTTGGAATGAGTGAAGTTATTGCTAAACAGTCAAATGAAGATAATGCTGCAGATAATATTAAGAACCCTTCTTTGGGATGGATGATTTGTTTCCTTTTTGTTGTTAGCTTTCTTGGACTTTTCTCAGTCGTTCCTCTTCGTAAGGTACATTCTTAGCTCACAACATCTCCAATCCATATGTTATATCATATTTTCTAGCACAATAAAACTTCTATAGCCTGTACTCAACACTTTGTTCAAACTTCTATAAGGAGAAAAAGTTCAGATTTGCCCCTATAATATGAGATAGTTTGCCCTTATAGGTTACGGATTCGAGCCGTGGAAGCAGCCAATAATGATTGCATTAGGATAAGCTGTCTACACCATACCCCCTTGGGGTGCGGTCCTTCTCCAGATCGTGCGTAATGTGGAATGCCTTGTGCACCTGGCTGCCTTTAGTTTGCTAACGACAAGGATATGAATGGCAAATTTTGCCCTTTTTCCTTATCAGAAGACATGAACTTCAACTGTTCTATTTTTGAGAGGTATATAAAAAAAAGGTAGCCTGGCGTACTAAGCTCCCGCTATGCGCGGGGTCCGGGGAAGGCCAGACCATGAGGGTCTATTGTACACAGCCTTACCCTGCATTTCTGCAAGATGCAGTTTCCACGGCTTGAACCCGTTACCTCTTGATCACGTGGCAGCAACTTTACTAGTTACGCCAAGACTCCCCTCTCAAAGTAGAGAAAAGATTCAAAATTTGGAGCTGTCCATAAGTAGTTTTGGAATGAATGGCTCATAATTGATACTATTGTTCTTCTTTTTTTCATATAAATGGGCATTTTTTGAGATAATGTGTATTTGGTTCAGATTATGATCATAGACTTTAAACTAATATATCCAAGTGGAACTGCGACTGCTCATTTGATCAACAGTTTCCACACACCACAAGGAGCTAAGCTAGCCAAGTGAGTGTTTCATACGTATATAACTAGACGAGCGTTTCTTATAAATGACAGTACTAATTGTTTTTTTCCTTATTGGTAACTGCAGGAAACAAGTAAAAGCTTTGGGAAAGTTTTTCAGTTTCAGCTTCTTATGGGGTTTCTTCCAGTGGTTTTTCACAGCAGGAGATGGCTGTGGTTTTGTGAATTTTCCCACATTCGGTCTCAAAGCCTACGAAAACAGGTAATATATATGACAAGGTTTAGTTGAATGAAACCAATTGACATGATTTCCTGATAAGTTTACCTGTGTACAATAGAACAACCAAAAGAACTGAATAAGTTTTTGAACTTATTAGCCTATTAATACAGTTTGCGATGTGTTTCCAATAACTTACACAATGCAGTTGGCTAAGTTTAGCTCTTTTGGACTCTAATAAACTTCAAACTTCTATAGCCGCTTCAATATTCTGATTTTCTTGCATAGATTGGAAACAAGGCTGTTTTGTACTCATTCTGTAACTTGAAAGCATATTTCTTATTGTATTTAGCTTATTTATGTATAGGAAGTTGACCAGCATCGATCTTAAGATTCTATTTGCTATTGATATCAGTCTCTCAATATGTACTCTCCACTTGTGCTTGTTCTACATAAGATAACTGACTTTCGTCCTGTTTATCATTTTAATCTTTCGGCTTATTTCTCCAATCGACCAGGTTTTACTTTGACTTCTCGGCAACATATGTTGGTGTTGGGATGATATGTCCTTATCTGATCAACATATCTTTGCTAGTTGGAGCTATCCTTTCATGGGGTATAATGTGGCCTCTTATTCAAGACAGAAAAGGTCATTGGTACCCTGCTAATCAAAGCACCAGCAGCCTTCATGGCATACAAGGTTACAGGGTAATCTCCCCTTTTCTCCTTCTCTTTTGGAGCAGAACGATGAATATGAGTCGACAATCTTGTCTCTTTTATAAAACTGAAATGAGGCTTATCGCGTTTCCATAATGATCTTGTATTGCAGATCTTCATAGCGATCGCCATGATCCTTGGTGATGGTCTGTACAACTTTTGCAAAGTACTTGGGCGAACGTTATATGGTATATATTTCCAAATCCGTGAGAAAAGAGCAGGGTCCATCCTTCCTGTTGGTGCCCGTGGATCTCCTACAGAGCCTTCTTTATCTTATGATGACCAGAGACGAACCGAGCTTTTCCTCAAGGATCAAATCCCTACGTGGGTCGCAATAGCTGGTTACGTGAGCATTGCCATCGTCTCCACTGTAACACTTCCGCATATTTTCCATCAACTTAAGTGGTACTACATCGTCGTTATTTATATTTTTGCACCAGTACTAGCCTTCTGCAATGCTTACGGATGTGGTCTCACCGACTGGTCATTGGCATCCACATATGGAAAGCTGGCCATTTTCACAATCGGGGCATGGGCCGGGGCCGCTCGTGGTGGGGTTCTAGCTGGATTAGCTGCTTGTGGTGTGATGATGAACATTGTTTCCACTGCATCCGACCTAACACAAGACTTCAAAACTGGTTACATGACGTTGGCTTCTCCTAGATCCATGTTCATAAGCCAAATAATCGGAACAGCAATGGGCTGCGTCATTTCTCCTTGTGTATTTTGGCTCTTCTACAAGGCGTTCCACAACTTAGGTGTTCCAGGTTCGCAATATCCTGCTCCTTATGCTATCGTCTATCGTAACATGTCTATCTTAGGGGTCGAAGGTTTCTCAGCTCTACCGAAGAATTGTCTCACCCTTTGTTATGTATTCTTCCTTGGAGCTATTGCCATCAACGCCTTAAGGGATGCTGTAGGAAAGAATAAGGCAAAATATATTCCTCTTCCAATGGCAATGGCCATACCGTTCTATCTTGGATCCTACTTTGCTATTGATATGTGTGTCGGGAGCCTGATCTTGTTCGTCTGGACAAAGATAGATAAGGTTAAGGCTGATGCATTTGGACCTGCCGTTGCATCTGGACTAATTTGTGGTGATGGAGTCTGGACCTTGCCAAGTTCGATACTAGCTTTAGCAGGCGTGAATCCGCCTATTTGCATGAAGTTTCTATCGCGGAAGGATAATATTAGGGTAGATGGTTTCATACATCCTTGAAGTCCCTTACACCAGGTTTTATCGGTTTCTAATTGTTCTCTTGGCTTTGTATGTCACCTTTTTGACTAAGATTGTTTGATGTCCATAGTGCTATGAACTGCGATAAAGCATCTCTGCTCAAGATAGAAGTTTACTTAGAGAATATGTTGATCACCATATCAAGTTGTAAATGAAGTACTCCACAAATTTATTGTACTTCAGTATGTTTTGATTAAGTGTTGATCATTATTTAGGTATGGAGTGAAATGATATACTGCTTTGAACAAATGTATGCACCTTGTAGCTGTATATGCATAATGTTGTAGTGCGACGGAATATCGTTCTGCTTTTCCTTGAATTGCTGCAGCTAAGACCCGGGCTGCTGTTGGTTTTGGTTCTGATTTGAGACCTTTGCATTCGGCCTTGCTGCGACACTACTCGAAATCCGTTAAAAACCAACCAAGCCGTACCGATCAACGTTGGTCGGTCACTTAAAAAATTCCGGCCATCATTTTCTTTGATTTTCATCAAGTTGCTCTTTGTGCTGCATGTGTTAGCTTGGTGGTGGTAGATGATTCTCGCAGTATGATCTCTTTTTAATTTTTAGTTTTCGATTTTCTCATTTGTGACTGCAGATTTGTAGCTTGGTTCAATTTCTATACCGTTTTAATGCTGGTTGTTTTGGTTGATTTTGCAGGTATTCAGCATGTTTTTTGTATCGTTGTCGTATATGTTTCCCTATTAGTTTTTCCCTCTTTTCTTAATCAGTTTTTGAGTTGTATCAACTAATATTACTTTTTCCCTTTTTCTTGAAATTCAAATACGTTGGAGATTAACAAGTAAAAAATGGATAAACATGAGTGGTGAGCTTCTATTACTTATGTCTTACTTCATTTGTGATAATCGTGTGAAGGTAGATTGTTTATATTGGCTTTATATTATTTCTGTTGAGATTTGAGAATCTCACCTATCTTTTTTACTCTTGCAACTTGTACTATTTTTTTCTTATATATACTGGGGAACTATTCCAAATGGCATTTTATTCACTAAACGAAAATATTACATCTCCCATGGTGGAAATTTGCATGATATTTACACTACTAAAAATTCGGGAAAAAACGATGACAAAAAGCGATCAAAAGTTGGTCCCTAAACAGTGAAAAGCGACCAAAATGGTATCGCTAATTAACGACCAACTTTGGTCTCTATGTTAAATTGACCAAATATTTCGGGTATCAAAAAACAGACCAACTTTGGTCGATATATTATTTAAATAATATAAATTTAGCGACCAAAGTTGGTCTCTATATTTAAATTACAATATTTATTTATTTATTTATTTATTTATTATTATACAAAATATAGCGACCGACTTTGGTCTGTAAATAAAATATAATATTTTAAAATCTGGAAAATAGCGACCAAAGTTGGTCGCTATTTTATTAATTTATTTAATTTGTTTTAAAAAAAGCGACCACAATTGGTCGCTAAATTCCAGGAAAACTATTTTTTTTAATAACATAGCGACAAACTTTGGTCGCTTTTCTTAGTTTTATTTTGACAGAAACTTCCTATTTTGGCAGCCATACCACCTGCCAGCATACCGAATCCTATTACAACAACAATAACAACAATACTAACACAACAACAATACGAACTAACAACACAACAACAACAACAACATTAAAACCAATATTAAAACCAACATTAAAACCAACAACGTATAAAGTTCAATAAAACTAACACATTTAACTAACAAAACTAAGTTAACACTTATTACAAGCCCATTCCAAAACGGACCAAAGTTCTATTGTCTAGTTCAAAGTATATAAAAGTACTCAATGACTGTTTCATTCTATATCATTATCATCACCGTCTGATGAATCTTCATTATCAAGACGGTAATGAGAAGGGTCATTTCGTGGTGGACGAGAAGAACGATTACGGGGAGGACGGGGGAACTAACACGGGGAAGACGGAAGGAACGCTCACGTTCAAGTTGAGCCTCTGGCGATGGCTCGCGAGACCGGGGAATCGGAAAAGCTCCAGAAGCTAGGAGAGATTTAAGCTGAGCTTGCATACCTTCGTACTGAGCTTGCATGCCTTGGTACTGAGCTTGCATGCTAACGTACTGAGCATCTCTAAGCCTTTATCGTTCCTTGGATGCTTCTAGCTCGCTTGTGAGCTTTGTCACAGTCTCCCGTATAGTGGAGAGGCTCTCCCCATCAAGTTGCTCGGCTTGCGAGGAAGTTCCTATTCCTTGCATTCCACAGTGATACCGGTGGAACTTCTTATTAGGAAGCCCGTATACCTTCCCATATTTTGCACCGCCAGCCGCTTGCATCCATAGTCTTTCTGCCTCCTCCTCCGGAATATGGATTGGCTCGCCCGACTCATTAGGTGGCTGACTGCATATGAATTCCTCCTTGTCAACTCTGAAGCGATCCTATAAGAAATTTTTTATTTAATTAGTATTTGAAAGATTATATTAGAGTATATCAGAATACTTAATGAAAAGAGAAAACTTACATGTACAGTCGATGATCGGTCGTCGACCCACCTTTCTGGATCAGTCTCTTTCTTTTTCTTGACAATATGAGTCTCCTTGAATAACTGATCTTGCTTCATTGGACGACCCATCTTCTTTTCCTGAAAATTCATAAATTATAGTTAATAAACAGAATAGATATACTTTAAAAATTAAAATAAATNGTTCCCCAGTTATAAAGACAAAAACTTCAGCATACGGGGCTGAAGTCCCCAGTTACACTAGGGGACTTCAGCTCAGAGCTGAAGTTTTGTCTTTGTAACTGGGGAACTTTAGCATACGGGGCTGAAGTTCCCCAGTTATAAAGATAAAAATTCAGCATAATAGGGCTGAAGTTCCCCAGTTTACAAAGACAAAACTTCAGCTCTAGAGCTGAAGTTCTCTAGAGCTGAAGTTTTGTCTTTGTAATTGTCTTTATAACTTGGGAACTTCAGCTCTAAAGCTGAAGTTTGTAACTGGGAAGGAAAATATTTTTCTCGTGGATTTAAAAAAAAAAATAGCTAGTGAAGTATATATGTAAGCAACAATTAAATCCTCAAAAATATATTTGATTAAGTAGCAATGAATGTATTGTACGCAATGAATGCTTTTCACTTTTCTACAATTATTTATTTCTAAGTATGTCAAATCAAAACAAAAGAGAAAATCACTTTTTTTGCGGACAAGTCTTATGTTTTTCCTTACTCTTCCAACGTTTGATGTCGAAGCATAAAAATAAAAATTAGTAGTACTATTTTACTATCACATTAAATAAAATAATACTGCAATATTAAAAGCATCTTCCTCCTTCTTCATTACCACATTCAAAATAATAAGACGTGCATAAATACTGCTAAGTACAACCAAAGCAACTAAGGAACAACATATCAATGGTAAGAGTATCTTCCTTCTTTCTCGTGTGTTATTTTATGGAGTTGCATGTTTGATTATCTCTAAGTGTTATGCAGTTGATATATGTTATTTCATTAATATTGTTTTCTTTAATGTAATAATAACAAAGTGATTTTAATTTAAATTAAAACAGGCTGCACATAGTAAATAAATAAGTGTCTTCATAATAGGGTTTTAATTACAATTATTACATAGTTTGAAAAAGAATTTAATTTATATACACTAGAAAATGTGTAGTCAAAGTGATATTTTTCTGAAATTTTACAGACAACTTCAAAAGAGTTGCACAGAGGAAGGTGGCTAAGTTTGAAAAGAATATAACAAAGAGGGGAATGTTGCATCTTGATAGAGGCAAGAAAGGAGGATTGGAGCCAATTCATGGGGAACTTCAGCATTCGGGGCTGAAGTTCCCAAGTTATAAAGACAAAAACTTCAGCATACGGGGCTGAAGTTCCCCAGTTATAAAGATAAAACTTCAGCATAATGGGGCTGAAGTTCCCTAGTTTACAAAGACAAATTGTCTTTATAACTTGGGAACTTCAACTAGAGATGAAGTTCGTAACTGGGAAACTTCAACTCTAGAGATGAAGTTTTGTCTTTGTAACTGGGGAACTTCAGCATACGGGGCTGAAGTTCTCCAGTTATAAAAACAAAAACTTCAGCATNACTGGGGAACTTCAGCCCCATTATGCTGAAGTTTTATCTTTATAATTGGGGAACTTCAGCCCCGTATGCTAAAGTTCACTAGTTACAAAGTCAAAACTTCAGCTCTAGAGCTGAAGTCCCCAAGTGTAACTGGGGAATACACTGGGGAACTTCAACTCAAGTTTTGTCTTTGTAACTGGGGAACTTCAGCATACAGGGCTGAAGTTCCCCAGTTATAAAGACAAAAACTTGAGTTGAAGTTCCCCAGTTACAAAGACAAAACTTGAGTTGAAGTTCCCCAGTGTATTCCCCAGTTACACTTGGGGACTTCAGCTCTAGAGCTGAAGTTTTGACTTTGTAACTAGTGAACTTTAGCATACGGGGCTGAAGTTCCCCAATTATAAAGATAAAACTTCAGCATAATGGGGCTGAAGTTCCCCAGTTTACAAAGAAAACTTCAGCTCTAGAGAACTTCAGTCTGTGTGTGTCTATATATATATATATATATATATATATATATATATATAATGCTTTGTTGTATAATTTTAACTACATATATAGCATGTAGAATATACGTACCAATCTTCTTTTTATTGTCCCTTGGTTGATCGCACCTCCAGTGTGCAAGGAGCCTCTCTTCTCGGATGCGCGAGCTTTCTTTCCTTTTTCGCTTTTCTTTAAGAACTTTGCGGTAAGCCACTGCCTTTGCAAATCCCTCCAAAAATCGTCAAGCAACCAGTTAGGCTTCTGGTTGTACAGTCTATCATTGGAGAAACTATGCGACAACCGCTTCCAAGCCTTAAGATTAAAATTACGCGCCACCTCCGTGCTATAGCGGTGTTCCCATACACACTTGCTCTGTATTTCAAAAGTTAAATATTTTATGAAAATATCATAAATATAAATAATTATAAAGCTTAAAAGAAAATTTATACCTTAAATTCATCGAAAATTTGCTTCTTCAGCGAGAATGGGAATTCGCTCCAACTCGTATAAGGGGCATCATAAAGCTTTCTGGTGGCGTTGGTGATTATCCTCGTAGTAGTGTTACTCGGGATGAACCTGCAATTTAACAAAAAAAACACATTAATATATTAGTACAAACTGTACAAAACAATAAACGTAAAAAAATCAAGTTGCTCTTACCCATCACCCTCAGGGACTATGATGATCCTGCCATACTTATCCTTATGCACCTCCTCGTCATCATCAGCATCATCGTCGGAAACAGGTACATTAGATGCATGTGTGGAAGGTGTAGGGGGGTCAGAGCTAGTATCTCGCAGGCGAAGGCCTGTAAGAGATGGAGTCGATGAGGAAGATGGTTGTGATCCCTGTGACTGCGACATCATGGGATCGACCGGAAGCTGCTGTGATACTGATGCCTCTGACCCCCGTGGTTGTGGCACCAGTGGCTGTGACCCACGTGGTTGTGACCCCCGTGGCTGTGACCTGGATGGATGTGAGCCATGTGCTCGTGAGGCAGCTGGNCTGGACGTACAGTCCTAGGGTCCTGTGCTGAAAGACCCGGTGTCTACACAAAGATGTAGCGGGGCTGGTGATGCTCTGGCGCATCATAATATCCATCTGGTGGAGGATAAGACATAGGCGGCGCATGTGAAGTGGGTGGAAAAGAGGGAGGATAAGAGGGAGGATAAGAGGGAGGAGTATCTTCTACTCTCCTCTTTCCCTTCTTAGCCTTTCCTTTACCCTGAGAACTCGTAGGGTCATCGTTACCTCGACCGTTGCCTGTCATTTGCATAAAAATTACATATTTAGATTGAAACATATAATAAAATAACTATAAAATGAGAAGTAGTAAAGAAACCAAATTTTTAAAGCTCATCAACATATTGTTCCTCGTCCGAGGATTCTTCTTCCGAACTAGTTTGTGCTTCATCAGTTGATTCTTCTTCAACATTTTCTATTATTGTTACTTCATCTATGTCAACTTCTTCCAATATGTGTGCAGGATGTTCCAAATCATTTTCTAAAAGTTCGTCCACTATTTGGTGAACACTGGAGATATCGTTTTGATAAGCAACATCGAACATATTCTCGACTTCCACCCTACCTACAGGTTTAGTTTTAATTAAAACCCACCAATCTGACTTATTCCGCCGTAATGGATAAGGATCATAATACACTTGCCTAACATTATGTGCAATAATGAAAGGATCATAGTGATCATACTCCCTCGTATGATTAACCTCAATTATGTTGTATTGGTTGTGTACTCTTGTACCTCTTGTTGGATGTGGGTCAAACCACTTGCATCTAAAGAGTATCAATTTCTTATATGGATAACCAGTATATTCTAGTTCAATTATTTCTTTGAGCACACCATAATAATCACTATCTTCAACCTGGTTGTCATCACCTCCTTGAACCCACACCCCGTTGTTGTTGCTATTTTTATTTTTAGAGCAATNTATCTTTCAAAAATTGATTTACACCATTATTTGGTTCATTTACCTACATATTGTTAAAAAAAAATTCATAAGTTAGCATAACTTCCAAACACTGTTTACCTACATAGTGTTAGATTATTATATGGATAAACTTACAACTTGTTTGAACCACTTATCAAATCCCGTATAAACAGCATCTTGGCCAAATTGACCCACGAAGTGACTGTGACACATCAAATATTTTTAGTAGTTG
>ML324151.1:0-13754 GCA_005239505.1 Nicotiana paniculata
TGGGCAGCCCCTGGCGTTTGGACCCAAACGCCTGGTTAACGCCAGGCTAGGGCTGGCGTTTCATCCCAAACGCCTGGCTAACACCAGGGTAGGGCTGGCGTTTCAGCCCTAACGCCTAGCTAACGCCAGGTAGGGTCAGGGTGTTTGGCTCTGTCGCCCGGCTATCGCCCGGGTGTCTCCTTTCGCGTATCTTTCGACGTATTTGCATCTCTTTAGCTCCGTTTCCATCTCCACTTNTAAACTATGCAATTTAGTCTCGCATCATCACCGCCCTCGATATATGAATTATGGATCCACGGGAAAGAGCTTCATTGAAGAGTTTGACACAAAGGTCTCAAGTTTCAAATTTCTAGAAGGGTTTGGAGATTGGGTATCCTGCCTTTGCTCCATAACGGCGGGACAAATAGAATGGACACTGGGTTGGATTCCTATCGAAGAAGTTGTGTATATGTCGGCTACCGGTCCTTACTTCCTCTTAATGGATCTTAGAGGCATTCAACCTTACGCTCCATACCGGGTAATGAGACAGTTGGGAAGATGCCAAGTGACACACCCAAATGAAGATCTTAGTGTTTATGCGGTCGAAGTCAGCTCCGACGGCCAATTTCATGAAGAAACAGTGTGTCATATTTGGAACGAGTTCCAGTATTTGACGGCAAACACTCGAGTGCATGACTTGTCCAAAGGTGAGGTCTCACCAGCCTATCTTGCTTGGTATAGAAAGAAGAACACTGCAAGGGCCGAACTGGAAAGACCAACCAAAAGGCCCCACATCCAGGAATTTATTGAAGCGTCACAGGAAAAGTGGGCTTGGTTGACCAAGGAGAATGAGTACAGGGCCACAATAGGAAGGTTGGAAAAGCAAGTCAGAGATCTTCAATTTGAGAATGGTTTGCAAGCTGCCACAGATGAGGGTGAAAAGAAAAAGCTGGCCGAAGAAAACGATGCCCTCAGGGCCCAAATTCAGGAAATGAAAATAGCAGTCGAACCCCGTCAGAAGTGCAAAAGATGAAAAGCTTATAGATAATCTTAGGCGAAAAGTGGGTGAATATAGTTTTGATATTAAAAAGACCGAGGGCAAATTTGCAAAGGTTCGAACAAAATTGGCTAAGAATGCGGAGGAAAGAGCACGCTTGGTTCAATAGTTAAAAGAAAAATATGACAATGGAGTCGTGGGGTTGAAGAAAAAGATCACCGTCCTTGAGAATGAAATGACCAAGCAGGCGAAATATTTCAAAGAAGAAAGAGAACACTGCTATGCCCTAATGCCGCAGCTAGAAAAAGACCTGCAGCAGCTTCAAGAGAAAAATCATATAGCCGAACAAGTTTTGGAGGCCAGATCTCAGCAGATTAGATGGATGCAACAATAGAAGGCTATTATCTGAGAAAGGGTTAGGAGCATTGCGGACTACATTGCGATGAAGTGCAACGAGTGTGAAGATATGACCAGGTCCATGTTCTTCGCTTCCGTTATGATTTTTGTCCGACAGATCATGGATGACCTATATCGCCTTCAAGAAGATATGACACATAGGCCCGCGGCGAGACCGACTGATGTCCCGCAGGCCCCTGGAGCAGTAATTGAGGCACTTATGTATGCATAATTTTTATTCGAGTCTGTATTTTCGGTTTCTTTGGAGTTTGTTAGTCCATTTTCGAGTCTGTATTTTTACCTTTCTTTTGCAGTCTGTTAGTCCATTTGTGAGTCTGTATTTTCATCTTTCTTCTGGAGTCTGTTAGTCCACTTGTCGAGTCTGTTAGTTTTTATGTTTAAATCTGTAGGGGAAGTCGTTGTAATCAGGATATTTTGTTTTGTTAAAATTTGAAGAAAAAAAAAGAAAAAATCTATCTTTCTTTTATTTCGCACCATCATACCCCGCCAACCCTGCTTTCATCCCGCCACTAGCTCAATCCCAAGAACCTCCCACTATTGACTCCTCTCCGCAACATCCACCAGGCTTCCCCCATTACCACCACTATCAGGGCACCACTTCCCAAACCACACAAGCACCACCAGCCAAACCAATCCCATACCCCCCCTCCACCAGCCACCCCTATTTTCATAGCACCCCCGCCCGCTACACTTCATTGATCCTCCAGTGAGCCATTATTCCATACCCAAGATAACCAATACTATCCCCCAGAGCCTACTTTCAAGGCCCCAAACCATTACTCCTACACTCCTCGTTTCGACCTCCCTGTCAAGACTGAGAAACCACTTAAAAACCTAGAGCAGGAGGAGATGTTCAGGAAGGTAAGAAGCCTGGAAAAATCATTCAGGAACATGCAAGGATTGGGAGGCCAGGTGAGCATAGCCTACAAAGATTTTTGTTTATTTCCCGATGTTCAGCTGCCTGAGGGATTCAAAATGCCTATATTTGAACTATATGATGGGCACGGAGACCCGGTGGCCCATTTGAAGGGATTCTGTAGTAAAATGAGAGGAGCCGGTGTGAAAGATGAACTAATGATGGCATACTTTAGCCAGAGTCTGAGAGGCGCGGCATTGGAGTGGTACACTCATCAGGATCATAGTAGATGGTATACTTGGGATGATTTGGCCCAAGAATTAGATCGTCATTTCCAATACAACATCGAGATTGTTCTAGATCGTTTGTCCTTGACTAAGATTGAGAAGAAGCCTAGTGAAAGTTTCAGGGAATACGACTTTCGCTGGAGAGAACAAGCAGCAAAAGTTAACCCCCCGATGAAGGAAAACAAAATGGTGGAGTACTTTGTGCAGGCTCTGGAGACTACTTACTTTGGCCATCTGATATCGGCCATAGGCAAGTCTTTCAATGAGGTAGTAAAGATGGGTGGCATCGTGGAGGAAGGGCTTAAATCAAGCAAAATCATGAGCTACTCAGCCATCAAAGCAACCACCCAAGCCATTCAGAATGGTATCGGGGGAGTGATTGGAAAGAAGAAGAAAGAAGATATGGCAACATTTGATTCAGGATCATGGTTTTGACCGAGGGGCCCGTCACCCCATTATACCCAACCTCGATCCCATCTCCGAGCCTACCCTTAAACTCCATATAATCCACCCCAACATTACTTCCCATCACCAGACCCTCAAATTTCTATCCACCATGCCCAGTCATATACTCAACCTCCTTCCTATTCACAATGGCATGCCCCAGCCCCACAAAACACCTACCCAGCTCCACAAAATGCTTACCTACCCGCGCGAGCCTATCGAAATCCTGCCGGCACAAGTTTCTGGCCCAAACTAGTGTTCAGAAATGAGAGGTTGCAGCGGAAGAAAACTTTCACCCCGTTGGGAGTCTTATACCAGTTTATTCCAGGGATTGAGGCAGTTGGATGTGCTGAGGCCAATTGAGTCAAAATTTCCAAACCCTCCTCCAAAGACTCTTGATTACTCCTTGAGTTGTGCCTACTGTTCTGGTACACCAGGACATGATACAGAGAAGTGTTGGAATCTGAAAATGCCATCCCGGATCTCATCGAGACAAACCAGATTGTAGTCCGAACCCCGGAGGCACCCAACATCAATCAGAACCCATTGCCAACCCATAATGAAACCAACATAATCGAGATAGTACATAAGGAGGGGGAACCCAAGAATCCCTCACAGTCCGTCATCAAACCTGTAACCCAGTTGCCGGTAGTCAACACCAAGGCTATCCGATGGACCTACGAACGGGTGATAGTGACCTATAAGGGAAAGGAAGTGAAAGAAGAAGTCAGTGAGGCCCAGTGATTAACTCGTTCGGGGAGATGCTTTGCCTCGGAAGAGTTAAGGAAAGCTAAAACAACCATACATAACCCAGTTCTAGTAAAGAAAGTAGTCACTTAAGAAGAAGTGGAGGAGTTTTTGAGAAAAATGAAGGTACAAGATTACTCCATCGTGGAGCAGCTAAGAAAGACGCCCGCTCAGATTTCCCTGCTATCATTGTTGATCCATTCAGATGAGCATTGTCGGGCCCTGATGAAAATTCTGAACGAGGCTCATGTCCCCAACAAAATCTCAGTGAACCATCTGGAAAAGATCGCCAACAAAATATTTAAGGTGAACAGGATCACCTTCTCTGATGACAAGTTACTCGTGGAAGGAACTGAACACAACAAAGCTCTCTATCTTACGGTAAAATGTGAAGATTCTGTGGTCACTAGGGTATTAGTTGACAATGGCTCCAGTGCAAACATTTGTCCTCTCTCTACTCTGAACAAGTTAAAAGTGGATGATGAGAGGATTCACAAGAACAACATATGCATCCGAGGTTTTGACAGTGAAGGAAAAGACTCAGTGTGTGATATAGTGCTTGAGTTGACAATAGGACCGGTGCAGTTCACCATGGAATTCCTGGTATTGCACGTGGTCGTCTATTACAATTTGCTGTTAGGTTGGCCGTGGATACACGCCGCCAAAGCAGTCCCGTCCTCTTTGAACCAGATGGTCAAGTTTGAGTGGGACAGACAGGAGATTGTCGTGCATGATGAGGAGAATTTGTGTGCTCACAATGATGCCTATGTCCCGTTTACTAAGGCCGAAGATGAAAAAGGGCCTTGGGTCAATCAAGTCTCTGAAACAGTGCCGATCGAGAAGGTTCCAAAAGGGAAATGTATTCCAACTCCAAAGATAGCCTCTGCATCCGTCATGGTGGCCTCTGAAATGCTGAAAAAATGGCTTTGTGCCAGGTAAAGGTCTGGGTGCATCCTTGCAGGGTATCGTACAACCAGTGTACCTACTGAAAATTTGGGTACGTTCAGTCTTGGATTAAAACCCATATCGACAGATGTGAAAATGGCTAAAAGGTTGAAATAGAAGGCGTGGGCACTTCCGAAGCCTATCCTGCGTCTCTCTAGGTCCTTTGTCAAGCCCGGTTCCAGGAAACGCCCAGTGTCAATAGTTCCAAGTCCTGTGGTTGACATTGATGAAGAGTTAATTGAAAGGTTCTAGAGGTTGTTTGAGGATGTGAACATGGTAGAAGTCGGAGGAGGGTCCAGCAAAGCAGACGTGCAGTTCGTCGGGCCGAATGTAAATCTTAACAATTGGAAGCAACTCCTCTCCCTACTCGGAAAGATTCTTGGTAGTTTGTTTTGGTGTCCCTTCTATCTGGGTTATTCCAGGGTTGTGACCCAAATTTTATTTTTTTCTTGTTGAAGTATAAATCCTGTTATCCTTTATTTTCAACGAAATGCAATTTCCCTTTTCCATCTTTCCTGATAATTCTTGTTTTTGTTTTCTTTTCTTCTTTGTATAGTTCTTTTCATTCTTGCTTCAATGACATGACATGCATGAGGAATCTTCGGCCCAGTCTTAAAAGTCAATCTAATTCTGAAATAATAATCCAAGAAATAGTGATGATGAAACAGAATATGATGAGGATGAGGCATTTGAAGAAATTAGTAAGGAACTAAATCATTTTGAATAAAAACCCAAGCCTAATCTGAATGAAATGGAAGCAATCAATTTAGGAGATCCAGTTAATGTTAGAGAAACCAAGATAAGTGTCCATCTTGAGCCACAAATCAGGGAAGAACTAATCAAAGCATTGTTTGAATATAAGGATATTTTTGCATGGTCGTATGATGACATACCAGGCTTGAGTACCCATTTGGTGGTCCACAAATTTCCAATTGACCCGGCATTCCCTCCCGTCAAGCAGAAGCTGAGAAAGTTCAAAACTGACATGAGTGTGAAGATTAAGGAAGAAATCACAAAGCAGTTGGATGCAAAGGTCATTCGAGTCACGCGATATCCCACTTGGTTAGCTAATGTTGTGTCGGTGCCAAATAAGGATGGCAAGACCAGGGTATGCGTTGGTTACCGTTATCTCAACAAAGCAAGCCCAAAATATAATTTTCCATTGCCAAATATCCACATTCTAATTGACAACTGTGCCAAGCACGAGATCGGGTCTTTCGTGGATTTCTATGTGGGATACCACCAGATTTTGAGGGATGAGAAGGATGCAGAAAAGACAACATTCATTACTCCATAGGGAACTTATTGCTACCGGGTAATGCCATTTGGTTTGAAAAATGATGGGGCAACTTACTTGAGGGCAATGACTATTGTGTTCCATGACATGATACACAAGGAGATTGAGGTTTACGTGGATGATGTGATCATAAAGTCAAAGCAGCAGGCCGACCACGTTGGAGATTTGAGAAAGTTTTTCCAAAGGCTCCGCAGGTACAATCTTAAGCTTAACCATGCCAAGTCTGCATTTGGTGTTCCATTGGTGTTGGGATTCATATTCAGTCGTCGAGGCATTGAGTTGGACCCATCAAAGATCAAAGTTATTCAAGAGTTGCCACCTCCAAGGAACAAGACTGAGGTGATGAGTTTGCTCGGGCGTTTAAACTACATTAGCAGGTTTATTGCTCAACTCACGACAACTTGTGAGCCCATCTTTAAGTTGATGAAGAATGATGCTACGGTCAAATGGACCGATGAGTTATAGAAGGCGTTCGATAAAATCAAGGAATACTTGTCAAACCCAACTGCGTTGGTCCCGCCGGAACCTGGGAGGCCTTTAATTCTCTATCTGACGGTCTTGGATAAATCGTTTGGTTGTGTGTTGGGTCACCATGACATCACTAGTAGGAAGGAGTAAGCCATCTATTATCTCAGCAAGAAGTTCACATCCTATGAGGTTAAGTACACTCCCCTTGAAAGATCATGTTGCGCCCTGACTTGGGTGGCACAAAAGTTGAAGCATTATCTGTCGTCTTACACTACTTACCTCATTTCTCGCATGGATCCTCTAAAGTATATCTTTCAGAAGCCTATGCCCACAGGAAGACTTGCAAAGTGGAAGATTTTTCTCACAGAGTTTGACATTATCTATGTGACTCGGACCGCGATGAAAGACCAAGCATTGGGGGATCATTTGGTCGAGAACCCGGTCGATGAAGAGTATGAGCCATTGAAGACCTATTTTCCTGATGAAGAGGTGATGCATATTGACGAGGTTGAGCAGGAAGAAAATCCCGGTTGGAGACTCTTCTTTGATGGGGCCGCTAATATGAAAGGTGTCGGAATAGGGGCAGTACTCATCTCGGAAACAGGGCATCACTACCATGTTACGGCTCAGCTTCATTTCTATTGTACCAACAACATGGCTGAGTACGAGGCATGCATTTTGGGATTGAGGTTAGCTGTAGACATGGGAGTCCAGGAAGTTTTGGTCTTGGGAGACTCGCACCTCCTGTTGCACTAGATTCAAGGAGAATGGGAGACACGGGATTTAAACTTCATACCGTATAGACAATGTTTGCATGATCTTTGTCAGCGGTTTTGATCAATAGAGTTCAGACATATTCCAAGGATCCATAATGAGGTTGTCAATTCTTTGGCTACCTTGGCGTCAATGTTGCACCACCCGGACAAAGCTTATGTCGACCCTCTACATATTCAAGTTCCATGACATTAGGGAGTACATCAGGATGGGAGTATATCTGGTACAAGCCACAGGTGATCAAAAGAGAACAATTCGACGTTTGGCTAGTGGATTTTTCTTGAGCGGGGGGGTCTTGTACAAAAGAACTCCAGATCTTGGGCTATTGAGGTGCATCGATGCTAAGCGAGCCATGACTATCATGACCGAGGTACCTTCCGGAGTTTGCAGGCCGCATATGAGGGGTATGTTCTGGAAAAGAAGATTCTTCGAGCAGGGTTTTATTGGCTCACCATGGAACGAGATTGCATTAGCGTTGTGCACAAGTGTCATCAATGCCAAGTACACGGAGACTTGATTCACTCTCCACCATCTGAGTTGCACACAATGTCCACGTCGTGGCCTTTTGTTGCTTGGGGCATGGATATCATTGGACCAATTGAGCCCCTGGTGTCAAACGGGCACTGGTTTGTTCTGGTGGCCATTGACTATTTCACTAAGTGGGTCGAAGCTAAAACTTTCAAATCTGTGACCAAGAAGGCATCGGTCGACTTTGTTCATTCAAATATCATTTGTCGGTTCGGAATCCAAAAGGTAATCATCACAGACAATGGTTATAATCTTAACAGTCATTTGATGAAAGAAGTATGCCAATAGTTCAAGATTACGCATCGGAATTCCACTTCGTATCGCCCCAAGGCAAATGGAGTTGTCGAGGCAGCCAACAAGAACATAAAGAAAATACTTCGGAAAATGGTGCAAGGTTCCAAGCAATGGCATGAGAAGTTGCCTTTCGCTTTTCTAGGTTATCGCACTACTGTTCGCACTTCAGTAGGTGCAACTCCTTATTTGTTGGTATATGGTACTGAAGCAGTGATACCCGCGGAAGCTGAAATTCCATCTCTTCGGATTGTTGCTGAAGCTGAAATTGATGATGATGAGTGGGTCAAAACCCGTTTGGAGCAATTAAGTTTGATTGACGAAAAAAGACTAGCAGCAATGTGTCATGGCCGGTTGTATCAAAAGAGAATGGCAAGAGCATACAAAAAAAGGTGCGTCCCCGGAAATTTTAAGTGGGTCAGCAAGTATTGAAACGCATCCTTCCACATCAGGCTGAAGCAAAAGACAAGTTCGCCCCAAATTGGCATGGGTCGTTCATCGTAACGCGAGTGTTTTCCAATGGTGCTTTGTATTTAACAGATATAGAAGGCAAATGTGTATATATGGCTATCAATTCTGATGCAATCAAAAGATATTATGTATGATTTCTTTGGTTTAAATTGTGTTCGTTTGTACTTGGCATGTTTTGAAGATTGGAATGACGAAGGCATTTTATTCTGCTATCTAAACACTTTACCCTTTGTTACCCCTTTGAGCCTTATTTATTTTCTTTCATACCCCTCTTTTGGAATCAGTAGCAAAGTTCAGAAACACGGACACAAAATGTGAATAAAGAAGGAAAAGAGGAAAAGATAAGAGAAAAAGAGAAAGAAAAGAATGAAAAAGAGTGAAAAAAAGAAGAAGAAAAAAAAGAAAAGAAAAAAAGAAAGAAGAGAAAAAGAGAAAAGTAACAACAACAAAGAAATTCCTATGACATGAACTACGTTCGACCTGATTCTTTTAAAGGATACGTAGGCAGCCTCACGGTTCGGTCCCATCCAAATAAAAATTCAAAAGCCCCAGGCAAAGAAACTGGGGCAGAAGTTGTGGCTATATAAAATATCTGATTCCAAAAGTTGTAATTGTGAACCCACTCAATTTGTTTTGAGCCTTTATCCTTTCTTTCTAACCCCATCCAAAAGCCTGCATTACGGTCCAAAGAAAGACCTTCCGACCAATATTTGAGAATGCCAAGTCAAGCGAGACAGAGATATGATTCACAGCAGGGGAAAAACTCCGTGCCGCGCAAAGGAAAACAAATAAATGAAGAGAGTCCTATTGGTGAAAACCCTCACGAGCACCCTAGGACGACGAAAAGATGAGAGAAGTCAAAATGAGAGAGTCTTATTGGTGAAAACATTCACAGGCACCGTAAGGCAACAATGAGTTGAGAGATGAACAAATGAGAGAGGTCTGTTGGTGAAAACCCTTCAGGGCACGGCAAACCGAACAAGGTCAGTGACTTGGCGAAAAGATTGGGTTATAGAGATCCTGGGCATAAGGTATGACAACTAAAAATTGATTAGTTGAACAGACTGGGCTGATTAATCCGAAATGCATGTCATGATCATTGGTGCCAGCTGCCTCACTCAGATAAGTCATTTTTCCTTTTTCTCCCACAAACAGTCATCCCGTTTCGACTTTTTTTTTCCTCTTTATTCCTAATTCTCAAAGTCATCGCATTTCATTTCTTTTGAGTTTATGTCTTTAAGGCTTTACAAATGTCAGCCTTGTTTAATCAAGTAAAGAAGGATTCCAAAGCTTAATACCAACTTCCGAAATTGCACAAAGCAAAGTGCGGCGAAAACGTACCAGAAATAGCACAATGCAAAAATGAAATTTCAAGTGGTCGAGTGGTTTGTGAATGTTGTGGAAGATACAGAGGTTCAATGGGAAGGAAAAAAATGTAAAACAACGGTTCGAGTGCAGGTCGTTCGGGTCTTTCAGGGTCCTGTGGTTGAGATTCAGTCAGAAAAACAAACAAATTCTTGGCCAGTTCAAAGCAGCTAGTTAGAACAAAGCATGGTAGTGGGAAGGCCATCTTCAGCAATAATGCCACAAACTAACCACCACATTTTTCAAAATGATAAAGTTTTCTTTAATTGAAACAGGGGCAGGAAACATCGTTTGTTCCGGAGGAACCCTCCGTAAGGAAAGAATGTACCAGACATGTTCGACCGTGAATTCTCAGGACCCTCCTGGATAATAGGATTTGATTTGAAGTTCTTACGACCCTCCTGGACAATGGGACTTAGTTAAAATTCAAAACATCTATGAGTAACAAGATCTAGCATAAGCTCTACCTTGAGGAAATATAGCTGGCTTTAAAGTTTTCACTCTTAAGATGAGATTCAATTTGAAATTTTCAGGACCCTCCTGGATAATGGGATTTAGTTTGGGTAACATGATTCGATTAACATTCATAGGTGAGCCCAGATACCAAATTGGGGCAGAAAAAGTTTCTTTGTTTGTCTGTTTGTTGTAATCAGGCGCCCACTGGAGACCAAGGGAATACATGCACCTTCAAGTTTTGGTAATCAGGCATCCACCTGGAGACAAGGGAATACAGTTCAAGTTCCGGCAATCAGGCTCCCACCTGGAGAACAAGGGAATGCAGTTCAAGTTGTGGAAATCAGGTGCCCACCTGGAGAACAAGGGAATACAGTTTCAAGTTTTAGCAATCAGGCGCCCACCTGTAGAACAAGGGAATACAGTTCAAGTTTTGGCAATCAGGCGCCCACCTAGAGAACAAGGGAATACAGTTCAAGTTAAGGCAATCAGGCGCCCACCTGGAGAACAAGGGAATGCAGTTCAAGTTGTGAAAATCAGGAGCCCACCTGGAGAACAAGGGAATACAGTTTCAAATTTTGGTAATCAGGCGCCCACCTGGAGAACAAGGGAATATAGTTAAATTTTTTGGCAATCAGGAGCCCACCTTAAGAACAAGGGAATACAGTTCAAGTTTTGGCAATCGGGCGCCAACCGGGAGAACAAGGGAGTACAATTCAAGTTTTGGCAATCAGGCGCCCACCTGGAGAGCAAGGGAATGCAGTCCAAGTCTCGGCAATCAGGCACTCACTTGGAAAACAAGGGAACTCATTCAAGAATTCAATTCGCGTTAGCAACAACAGAAGCTCACCCAAGAATGCGAGTCGACATTTCGAGATGCACAACAGAACTATAGGAGATTCAATATCAAGTTTTGAAGACCTATAGATAGGAGCCTTGTAATTCATTGCTGATAGATCTATTTAGTTTTTCTTTCATTTTGAGTTTAATGTAACAACAGGACCATGGACCGGAGCCTCGAACGGTACCTCACTCGAATCTCCAACTCACCCTTCCATCATTCTCCAGAACTACACTGACCTGATTTCTTTATAGCCAATGATATGTAGGCAACCTCGAAAGCAAGGTTCGGTCAGACTTTTTCAAACACTTCCCTTGGAGTATCCAGATGGGCAAAAACCGCTCATATTCGCTCACTTTATCTTTTTCCGAAAATTCTTCGTGTTTCCGAGCAAAGAGGGGCAGCTGTGAGCACGTAATTTTTGCCTGATGGAAAATACTCCTACAAACTCAAATAGTTTTTTCTAGCTTTTCTAATTTTTATAGAATTTTTAGGAATTTCTTGTTAGTTGTCGCTTGCATGTTAGTTGCATATTTAATATTTCAAAATCATGAAAAAATACCAAAAAATGTCTAAAATATTTCATGTTCAGCATTTTAAGTCTTAATTGCATTTAGAATCTAATTTCATAAGTTTATTGCCTTATTAAACAAAAATCAAAAAAATATTGGTCATTTTTACATTTTTAGTTATGTTGCAAATTAATAATTTCCTTTCATTAGGTTTAAGTTAATTAATTATCTTTATATTAGAAATAGACAAATATAATTTTACAATTAGATTTGATGTAGGATTTAGGCTAGTTTTTATTTAAAATTATAAAGCTAAAAAAATCAAGAAAATAAAAGTAGTAAAGAAAAGTTGGTTCAAATCCGGATTGGGCCATTTTCAGTGGCCCAATTTCCCTAAATCCACCCAGCCCACTCCCTAAAATCCGCCCTACCCATCTACTGATCCGACCTAGACCCGCTAACCCGCCCCATCCCTCTTTTATCTCAGTCATTCATCACACCGAGATCCAACGGCCCTGGCTTTTTCCATTACCCAAATATAACCAAATATTAACCCTAATATCCCTTACCCTAACCCAGCCGCATCTCCCCCTTCCCCCACCCGTCTGCCGTTGCTTCAACCGGCCAAACTCACCGGAATATGGCGAGTTGGCTCAGAAATCTCACCACGTGCTCCCTCATCTCTCCTCTTGCCACATAGCATAACTAACTCTGACAACAAGAAGATTCCTTCACGATTTCCACGCATTTTTTGTCCCCTCGAGCGATTTTCTGGATGAATGGGATGTCGTGGATGGATGGACAATCAATCCATGTCCTCCACTTGTCCCGAAAATCGTTTACAAACAGATTGGGGGGATTTCCGGAGTTTTCTAGGGCTTATATATATGGAGAAGATTTTTTTCAGGTAAAGGGGGAAAAATAAAAAAATATCTCAAGAGAGAAATTGAGAGTGAGAAATTTTAGGGTTTACAATTAGCTTTCTTTTTCTCTGATTTTTTCCGGCTCGTTTAGAAAATTTAAAAAATGAGAACAAGATTTTGATTTTTCCTTCTTTGGTTCTGAGTTTTCCAGAAAAGTGTACACACAAGTATTTCTATTTTTTGTTTTGTATTCGGACTTTTACTCATGGAGTTTGTTTGAGTTTTGTCGCTTCGTGGTCTGTAAACGACTGTTCGGGACAAAGTTCACGGTTCTTGGTTCTTCGTCGCCGTTCATTTCAGTTTATCGTCGATGTATTCTCTTGAAACTGATTCCGGGAAGGATTAAATAAAGACGTTCCAGGTTCATATTTGTACTTTTTCATGTCTTTCCTTTTTCACTCTCGTTCGTGGTATGACTGAAAATATATTGAATGCTAGTTTTGGAATCAGTTTGCTCGTAAAAATTTGATGTTTTGACGTGCCGCTGTGTTTGATGTATTAGCTGATGTGAATATTTAAATAATGAAGTAATCCGCATTGTTCCTGCTGTTGCTTCATTCATCACAGATGCTAAATTCATCAGTGTTATCGTGTCTTTGTTTGGCTTTTGACTTTGTTAGAATGGCAGGCCTTTAGTTTTGATCTAGTTGGATATGATATGAGTGATTTGTCAAATTGTCAACAGATTTTAAGTTAAGCTTCAAGTGTAGTTATTCTTGGCGTAATGGTTCCCTGTTTTCACATACTGTCGGTTGGTCTTTCGTCTTTTTTTTTAATTGTAAACAATGTTGAAATAGAGTTGTTTCGCTGAAATGTGTATGTGTTGGTTCATTTTTTGATTTCCTTCTCTAGTTGAAGCCTCTTGTTTCACTTGTATCTACTGCAATGAACTTTTTTTTTTTGTGATTCTTCATCCTTGGGTATGCAACTAGTGATTAGTGATTTTGAATAATATATGCTACTCTGTTATCAACTGAACCAAATGAACCGGGCGTTCAAACGCATGTCATAATCCATTTTGCTAAATCTGGTGTAAGTTCTCCTAGTGTCGTAGTTTTTTTTTCGTATTAGAATCATGGAAGAAGCTTAGATTAACCTTATACTTGATTATTCAAACTAATGTGTACATGGTCATCAATTAGTTAGCCTCTAAAATTTG
>ML324152.1:0-48349 GCA_005239505.1 Nicotiana paniculata
GTAAATTATCATAATTACTTGAGAGAGATTTATTGTAGATAGAGTGTTCATGATTGATAAAGATAACTAATCAAGTTATACGAATATCCGAGAAGTAAGTTCACCAGTGGGAAAAACCATAACCTTAGATTTTTATTACAATTGTTTATACATTAGTGTAGTTAAACTTTAGTATTAATCTTTAGTATTAGTAATTTAAATAACATCAGGTGACAGCTGAGTAGTATTTTAACAGCTTGCTTGATATGTCAATTCCCTGTGGGATCGACTCTGGGCATAATACCCCAGGATTATATTTGCAACGCCCGCTTAGTCTTCTACAAGACATAGTTGAGTGTGATCAACTAACACCTTGGAGAAGATCAAGATGAGTGTAACACCTGGAAACTGGGAAGGTCAATCAACTGCAAAGCCACCACTCTTTAATGACCAGTATTACTCTTGGTGGAAAAACAGGATGGAGGACCACTTGATTAGACAAGACTATGAACTCTGGGACATAGCAACTGATGGTCCTCTAGCTACCATGATGAAGACTGCTGAAGGTATAGATGTACCAAAGACTAGAGCTGACTACACTACTGAGGATCTGAAGAAATGGGAGAAGAATGCAAAGGCCAAAAAGTAGCTAGTGTGTGGACTAGATCCAGACGAGTACAGCAGATTCCAAAGCTGCACCACTGCCAAAGAGATGTGGGATAGCTTGCAAGTAGCCCATGAAGGAACACCTCAGGTAAAAAGGTCAAGAGGTACTCTACTCACTCTCAGTATGAAAACTTCACTATGAAAGAAGGAGAGACTATCCAAGAGATGTATACAAGGTTCACAACCTTGACTAATGAACTAGAGTCTCTTGGAAGATTCATTCTTGTAGAGGACAGGTTGAGAAGATCCTGACAAGGGTCTTGCCTATTTCTTGGGAAAGAAAAATAACTGCTATCCAGGAATCAAAAAATATGGCAACCTTGAGATTGGATGAGCTGATTGGAAACCTCACTGCCTATGAACTCAGAAGGCAGACAATGAATATGGATGGTAGGAGAGGAGTGTAGCACTAAGAATCACCGAGGGAGAAGATGTGGAGGATGATGAGATGGTCATGATTACCAAAGAATTCAGAAACTTTCTCATGAGGAAGAAAGGCATCTCTGAGGAGGAAACTACAACAAAGAAAAAGCTCTAGAAAGGCCAACCAACGAGGGATGCTACAAATGTGGTAAGACTGACCATCTCATCAAAAATTGTCCTCAGTGGGAAGTAGAATGGAAAAAGGAGAGATATGAAAGAAGAAACAGGTCCAACCCAAGAAAACCACAACAAAGGCTATGGTTGCTGCTTGGGGGGAAAGTTCAGATGAGGAATCATAAGATGGAGAGATTGAAGATCAGGCGCTCATGTCAATTGGAGAATCTAATGAGGAATCACATGAAGAACCAGAGGTAAGTATCTCCCATCTTAAAAACAAAGTAAAGTTCCTATCTAATAAAAAACTCTCTGAGTTGGTACTAGATTTCATAGATGATTTTGAGGAAACAACCAAAGAGAAGGTTCAACTATCTAAAGAATGTGCAATTCTAAAAGCACAGTGCATGAACCTGGAAATCAGAGTCAGTGAATCTGAAAAGAAAAACACTGTCTTGATGAACCAGGTTTATCCACTTGAAACTGAGATTCTATAACTAAAATCTGAAAACTTAAAGCTAAAGCTAGGATCCAGTAAAATGGTTGTTGATTATTCTCATATCATGTTAGAAGAAAACGTGGGAAAACTAAAAGATAAGATGTATGCCAAGGATGAACAGATAAGAACTCTTAGCGAAGAACTTGGCAAAGTCAAACATGAATTAGATCAAACTTGTAAATGGAATAAATCCTCTAATGCCCTGATATGGCTTCAAGAGAATCATAGTAGCAACTGGAGAGGGATTGGCTTTGGAAGTCAATTGCCCAAGTGGGATCCCAAAAGCAAGTATCTCACTCTCCCCGAGAATAAAATTTGCACCCATTATAGTAAGACTGGCCACTACAAATATAAGTGTACTGCAAAAGAGCATGCCAGTCGAAAAATGAGAGGTTTGTAAAGAGGAAAAACTGGCTACCAAATTGGGCCAGAAAAAATTTTATTCATCTATTCTATCATAGAAAAGGACCCAAACTAGATTGGGTTCTTAAAACAAACCCCTGATTTATTTGTAGGTTCGAGTGAGAGGAGGCAACTAAATTTGGTATTTGGATAGTGGCTGCTCAAAGCATATGACAGGGAACATGGAACAGTTCCTTTCACTTGAATGTCTTAAAGGAGGAAATGTCTCCTTTGGAAATGGAAAGAAAGGTGAAATTATTGGGGTTGGTAAGGTAGGTAAGGATGACACACAATCCATTTAACATGTGTATCTAATAGATGAGTTTACCTGATCAGTGTATCACAACTGTGTGACAGAGGTAACCTGGTTGCTTTTACTTACACAAAATGTTTTGTGATTAACCTGCTTACTGACAAAATTGTTTTGCAGGGAAAAAGAATGAATAACATCTATGTCATAGACTTGTCCACACTGTCTGAAAATGAACTCACTTGCTTAAGTGTGTTGGACAGTGATCCCCTCCCGTGGCACAAACGACTTGGTCATGTGAGTCTGACTCAGCTTAACAAACTAGTCTCTAAGGACTTAGTGGTAGGAATTCCTAACATTAAGTTCAAGGAGGACAAAGTTTGTGAGGCATGTGTCAGGGGAGAGCAGATAAGGTCCTCTTTCAAAAGTAAGAAAATAGTCAGTACCACCAGGACATTGGAACTGGTTCATATGGATCTGTGTGGTCCTATGAGAAATCTGAGTAGAGGTGGTAAGAGATATGTGATGGTTCTAGTTGATGATTTCTTAAGGTTCACTTGGACCTTATTCCTGGCATCTAAGGATGAAGCATTTGATATGTTCACCTCATTTGTCAAGAAAACTCAAAATAAATTAGGACATCAACTAACATAAACAAGATCTGACCATGGTACTGAATTTGAAAATGCTAAGTTTGAGTTCTATGATGAACATAGTGTCAATCATAACTTCTCTGCTCCTAGAACCCCATAACAAAATGGGGTTGTTGAAAGGAAAAACAGAACGCTTGAAGACATGGAAAAAAACCTTCTTCTATCAAGCAAACTACCTCACAACTTCTGGGCTTAAGCAATAAACACTGCTTGTTACATAATCAATAGATGCATGACCAGACCTCTGGTAGAGAAAATTCCCTATGAATTACTTAAAGGGAGAAAGCCCAACATATCCCACTTTAGGGCTNGGAGAGACAGGAACCAGAAGATGAGGAGCTTGGACTGGTGAGAAGTAGTAATCACATTGAAGCAAACATGGAAGGTGGAACAGGTGATGGACCACTTTCAACTACCCCAAGCAACATGACAGGGGGAATTCAACATATGCAACCTTGTCCTGATCCTTCTCTACAGCAACAAGACATCATGGAATTGTCTAGGAATGAACAGCTGGTACTCAAACCACACAGATATCAGAGTTGTCACCCTCTTGAGAAAATAATAATAATAATAATAATAATAATAAACATATAAATTACTCGAGACTCAAGAGTGAAATAACACAAATATGTAATTAAAAAACATATATTCTTCTTCAATATTACACCAAAAGCTATGAGATATAAGAAATTAGGAAGTTAATTGTATAGAATTGTTTCCAAATAAACATTTACTAATGATTTTCCAAGGAGAAACAAATCAAACAATATTAAATGAAATTTTTTTCACCTTCTATGGAAATTGAAGCCTCGTGAGTTAATGGACGAGACAGCAAGAGAGAAAATGTTGCCTGGAATGTTGAAGAACATAACCCCCATGATAATTTTATGGAAAAGGAGACAAGTAAGGCATATGAAGAAATGAGAAGAAGAAGACGATAAGGAAGATGAAGAAATGAGAAGCAGAGATGTTTCGGACTTTACAAAGTCCAAACAATTACAAAAGTTGTCGCCACGTGTTAGCATCATGGGCACTGGACTAAATCAATGGATTAAATCACAGCTATCCATTCAACAAATCTGAGATAAATCACAGCCATCCATTAAACAAATCTGAGAAGGAATATTAGAAAGCTCTACAATGTACATAGGCACATGCACACACATTGTAAAGAATAATTTCTTGTTAGTTAGTTACACAATAGCCAATAGAAATAGTACATGTGTATAGGAATATTAATTTACATTCTTTGTATCTATAGAATAGATTTGTATATAAAGAGTACAAGGCTGTGAATAGAAGAACACACAGAAAATTTCACAAATATCTCCTTTTTTCTTTCATGGTATCAGAGCAGATTTAAGCTCGATCCATACAATTTTCTGTTAAAATCCATAATTCTGCTCTAATTTCTTCCTTAAATCATGTCTGGCACAGAAGCTTCAATTGGTATTACCATTTCTGGAATCAGTAATGATTCCAATCACCCTTTCCATTTAAACTCTTCTGATACTCCAGGGATGACCTTAGTAAGTTCTCCCTTTGATGGGAGAGGATTCCCATGATGGAAAAGGTCTGTCCTCATCGCAATCTCAGCCAAGAATAAGCTTGGTTTCATCAATGGATCTTGCACTAAACCAGCAAAGGATGACAAGGACTACCCATTATAGAGTAGGTGCAACGACATGGTCACCTCTTGGCTTCTCAACTCTTTGACAAAAGAGATTGGTGATAGTGTCATTTACTCAAGAACAGCTAAGGATCTCTGGAGCAGCCTGGAACACAGGTTTGGAAAATCAAGTGGAGCAAAATTGTATCATTTACAAAAGGATATTTCAAAGACAGTGCAAGGAAATAACAGTATCTCAAGTTATTTCACCACTGTTAAAAGACTATGGGATGAACTGGACTCTCTTAACTTACATTTAGGATGCACCTGTGCATGTATTTGTGATAGAAAAGGAAAGATGGCTAAATTCATGGAAGACCAAAGGGTCATCCAATTTCTAATGGGATTCAATGATGCTTATGCACAAGCAAGGGGAAATATTCTCATGCTTAGTCCCATTTCTGGAATGGATCAAACCTACTCATTACTGCTACAGGATGTGAGTCAAAGGGAGATACATATGAGCCCCCAATAGCCTATAGAAGGGGTTTCTTTCATGGCTGGAACACAGAACAAATATTTCCAGAAAAACAATCAAGCACGGAAGGTTTGGAACCCACAACAAAGAGGAGGAAACACACAGAATAAGGCCAGACCAAGGAGATCTAAGTTCAATCCCAATCTAACTTGTACCCATTGTTCAAAGGTTGGACACCTAAGGAGTGATTGTTACAGACTTATAGGATTCCCTGACGAATTCCAGTTTACCAAAGGAGGAACAATAAAGGCAAATGGTGCAGTAGCAGATCAACAAGCAGATGCAAAATCAGATGAGAATAATGGAGGGAATTCAATCTATCAAACACAGTTTTTCAGCAAGGAACATGTTTCTTAATTGGTAAATTTGATCAAACAGGTGCAAACTGGAAATACAACAAATACAAATTCAGAAATTAGTGCAAATGTTGTTGTTGGTACTATTCTTAAATATTCAGGGACATGTCTTGCTATTTTTAACACTAAAACATGGATAATTGACTCAGGTGCCTCAGAACATATGTGTTTGACTCTAACTCCTTTTTAAACCTATCACCTTTGGTTGTGCCCCTACACATAAGTTTGCCTAATTCCTTTCAGCTCTTTGTCACACACATAGGACAGGTTTGCATACAACCAGACATGATTCTGGAAAAAGTCCTATATGTTCCATCTTTCAAATATAACTTATTATCTGTTCATAAGTTATGTACTCAATTCAAATGCATTGTCAATCTTACTTCCAGTGAATGTCTATTGCAGGTCCCTTTAATGAGGAGGGGACATGTTTTTGGTGAAGTAAAAGATGGATTATACCTACTCCAACCTAGGGATGTAGAGTCTAGAATTCAATTTACTCAAAATGTAACTTCCATTTCAAAAGGAAGTAGTTCCAGTGTATTGCCTAGTGCAGTTTCTTTTCCAGCTTTTGCTAATTCTGTTTCAAGTTTATTTCAATGGCATGTCAGGTTAGGGCATTTGCCCTTTTCAGTAATGAAGAAATTCAGTTTTATTCATTTCCCTTCAAATTTTAATCATGTTTGTGAAATTTGTGCTAAAGCAAGGCAAACTAGGCTTCCTTTCCCCATTAGTCAAATCAGAACAAATTCCCCTTTTGATCTTATTCATATAGATACTTGGGGACCCTTTAGAATACCTACTTACGATGGTTATAATTATTTCTTAACCATAGTTGATGATTTCAGTAGGGCCACTTGGACCTTTTTATTGAGCACTAAGAGCAATGCTTTTCCAGTTCTCAAATCTTTTCTTTACAAGGTTGAGGGGCAATTCAACAAGAAAATAAAAGAATAAGGTCAGAAAATGCTTGGGAGTTGGGAAAGGGAACACAAGAATCTATTTTCCTTCAGGAACAGGGAATTATTCATGAGACATCTTGTGTAGCTACACCTCAACAGAATGGAGTAGTAGAGAGGAAGCATAGACATCTTTTGGGAATTGCTAGAGGGTTGTTATTCCAGTCTAACATGCCACTACAATACTAGGGAGAATTTGTTTTAACTGCAACATTTTTTATAAACAGGTTTCCTTCCAAAGTGTTAAAAGGAAAGTCACCATATGCAGTTTTATTTGGAACAGAACCTGGATATGAGTTACTGAGGAGTTTTGGATGTTTATGCTTTGTGTCCACTCTGTCTCAAAACAGAGGAAAATTTGAACCAAGAGCACATGCCTGTATTTTTCTAGGATATGCACAAGGTCAAAAAGGGTACAAGGTAATGGAGCAAACAACAAAAAGAGTTTTTGTCTCCAGAGACATAAAATTCCATGAAAACATCTTTCCTTTTCACTCACCTCACTCCAACACCTATTTCCCTCCTTGTTCTGATCCTACCACTCCTGAACCAGATATGCCAACTACCAACATCTCAACTTCACCTCCTAATCACCAATTTTCTATCCATGAGCCTCAATCAACCCCTTCACCACAATCATCTGGTCCACACATTCCTTCTACATCAAGTCCTATGCCATTCAGGTCTCCACACGCATCTCTCCATCCTGAGAGCACTCCTACACAACTCCCAAGGGAGTCCAACAGTCCCTCTCCCTCTTCTTTTCCATCTTTGTCCAAAAATTTGATTCCTACACCTCCACCTCTCATTAGGAAATCACACAGAATCTCTCAAAAACCTACCTATTTAAGGGATTATGTGTGCAATGCTATCATCTTATCTGATCTTACTGGTTCCCATTTAACACAACCTGCTACACCTAATGTCTTTTCCTTTGCAGCACTTTCATCTAACAACCAACATCTTGTTCACTCACTATCTAACATAACTGAACCTACCAGCTATACCCAAGCCTCCATGCACCCTGGCTGGAAAGCAGCTATGGAGGCTGAAATTGCAGCATTGGAATTGAACCACACATGGGATGTGGTTGATTTACCTATAGGAAAAAGGGCTTTACCTTGCAAATGGGTATACAAGGTAAAGCACCATTCAAATGGGACTGTGGAGAGATTGAAAGCTAGATTAGTGGTAAGGGGGGTATTCAAAGAGAAGTCATTGATTATTTTGAAACTTTTTCACCAGTGGTCAAAATGACCACCATAAGGTGTATTTTAACTGTGGCAGTAAAGAAAGGATGGAGAGTATCACAACTTGATGTAAATAATGCGTTCCTCCATGGGGAATTGCAAGAGGAGGTTTATATGAAGTTTCATGTTGGTGTTCTTCCTCCAAAACCAAATCAGTTTTGTCTCCTAAAGAAGTCTCTTTATGGGTTAAAACAGGCATCCCGACAATGGTATGCCAGACTTGCAGGGGTTTTGAGTTTTAAAGGCTATTCTAGTTCACTCAATGACTATTCTCTTTTCTATAAACAAAATGGCAATCTTGTGTCTATTCTAGCAGTATATGTGGATGACATTATACTCACAGGGGATGATGCACAGGAAATTGAGCATATCACATAATTTCTCAATTCAGAATTCAAAGTTAATCATTTAGGAGACATTCATTATTTCCTAGGCATGGAAGTACTGCGAGAAAAGCAAGGTTTCATTATCAGTCAAAGAAAATTTACCTTAGAGTTATTGAAGGAGTTCAGTTGCACACAAGGTAAGATTTCTTCACCTCTCGGTCCCTCCATCAAACTCCAGGCAGATTTGGGTCCACCATTGGACAATCCTACTACTTATCGACATCTAGTTGGCAAGCTAAACTATCTGACGAATACAAGACCGGATCTCTCCTTTGTTGTGTTGTACTTAAGCCAATACATTCAAAGACCCTGTCTTTCTCATCTTTCTGCTGCCCATCGAGTACTGAAATACTTGCGCACAGATCCCTCTCAGGGCATTCTCCTTTTCTCACACCCTTCTGTGGATCTAATGGCTTTTTGCGATGCGGATTGGGCATCCTGCCGCGACTCCAGACTATCAGTCAGTGGTTTCTTCATTACCCTTCGCGGTGCTCCTATTTCATGGAAATCCAAGAAACAAGCTTCCGTCTCTTTGTCATCCGCCGAGGCTGAGTATAGATCAATGTGTTGAGTCACGGCAGAAATCACTTGGCTTGTTCGTCTATTGGGAGATCTCACGGTTCAACCTACCTTACCCGTGCCCATTCACTCATATAGCCAAGCCGCCATTCATATAGCTCGAAACCCAGTTTTCCATGAGAGAACCAAACATG
Source organism: Nicotiana paniculata (assembly GCA_005239505.1). Classification (NCBI taxonomy): domain Eukaryota; kingdom Viridiplantae; phylum Streptophyta; class Magnoliopsida; order Solanales; family Solanaceae; genus Nicotiana; species Nicotiana paniculata. The sequence continues at coordinate 8,801 of ML324152.1, forward strand.
TTGAACTGGATTGCCACTTTGTTCGCCAGCAATTTCTCTCAGGCTTGATATCCCTTTCTTTCATTCGATCGCACCATCAACTCGCCGATTTGTTTACCAAACCCTTATCTGGGGTTTCTCATCAGAACATTTTGTGCAAGCTGGGGGTCCATTCTCTCCCCTCCACATTGAGTGGAGATGTTGAAGAACAGAACCCCCATGATAATATTATGGAAAAGGAGACAAGTAAGGCAGATGAAGAAATGAGAAGAAGAAGACGATAAGGAAGATGAAGAAATGAGAAGCAGAGATGTTTCGGACTTTACAAAGTCCAAACATAACAAAATTTGTCTGAGACGTGTCAGCATCATGGGAACTGGATTAAATCACTGGATTAAATCACAGCCATCCATTCAACAAATCTGAGAAGGAATATTAGAAGTTTATACAATGTATATAGGCACATGCACTCACATTGTAAAGAATAATTTCTTGTTAGTTAGTTACACAATAGCCAATACAAATAGTACATGTGTATAGGAATATTTATTTACATTCTTTATATCTATATAATAGATTTGTATATAAAGAGTACAAGGCTGTGAATAAAACAACACAGAAAATTTCACAAATCTCTCTTTTTTTCTTTCAGAGGACCACCCATCTCTAACCTAGAAGACCCATGTCCCGCCGTTCCCCTCCCTGCTTCTTCCTCACTTCTCACCCCCAATACAGAGATTAGAGACCAAATCAGATCCCTCCCTCCTCCCTGAGCTCTTCGTCTTCATCCTCCTAACCACCAGACCCCTCCCTTTGAAGACACCCCAGCCACCCGTGATTTCATTTCTCTAAAAAGAGCAACACAGATCTTCTTTTGGACCAGGACAGAAAAAGAGAGACCTAATCTCTATGAGAGCGTCGTTTCCCCTTGGTCTATCATCTTCCACATCTCCCTTGACAAGAACACTAGCGACCAATTCTTTTTGCTTCAACAAATAGCTCGAAAACAATGGAAACGGTTGTGAAATTTAGGAACCCAAAACTCGAAATCTGAAGCACCAAACATTCCAAAAAAATAAGAATAAAAATAGAAAAATATTTAGAGATTATCCTCTGCACTAAAAGCTCAGTCGCTGCACTCTCATTCCGAATTCGATTCTAGCTACTTTTTGTTCCTCATAATTTTTTCGGGTATCCAAAGGGAATTTAGACTCAAGTCTGACTCTACTGATTTCTACTGTTTCTGGAGTTGTTGAATTCTGTTTGGTTTAGCTTCTGCTCTTTAGTAGAGATTCGATGGTTTTGGTCGCTAGTCTAATGCTACTTCTGTTGTTGGATCCCACCTTCTATCTCAGTGTTGTAGTCTATTTATTTTCGGCTGTATAGGGATGTATCAGCTGACTAAAATTTTCTTTCAAATATGAATGAATAGTTGGATTGTTGACTCTAAGAATAGGCTCAATTCTCTGTATTCTTGGTGTTCGGCCTTCATATTTGTTCGGTTTCATTTTCTCTGTCAAGTATTCGCTTGCGATTCTTTGTTTTGAGATGAAGGTGTATATTTGAATTGCTTGGCAACACATTTTTTAATTTTATTGACATGTGACTTACTTGAACTAAGCATATTAACAGAGAAATGCTTAAGCTCTTTTAGTTGATTTCATGGGTAACAACTTGTCTCTAAACAGTTTCACTGAAGCAGTTTGAATTGTTATGTGGTTATTCATTGTAATGGACTTTAGTGAAGGCGCTGTCCTCTATTGTGTATCGAGGGTCTTTGTTTGTCCGATCTGGTTTTTGGTAAACACATTTTGATTGATAAACTCTATGTGGGTAGCATGTTTACTTATTTGAATTTCCTCTTAAGTGGTTGGTATTCTTAGAAATTCTGTCTCGTTCGCGCATCAACGCACAATGATTTTATCCATTATTTTTAACCCTCTGCACCATCACTTGTCTATCTAACGAGGATATCATGCAAATTACAAAAGGTATAGTGTAGTATATGTTGACTGTACAAACTACACAAATTTCTACTGCTTTATGCCAGACATCCCCCAATAGGAATAATGTCACATTGGTATGTTCTTAGTTTTCCCAACACACTACAATTCGAAGAATTGTTAAATTGAATCATGCTTTTATGTGACTCCTGCGTGTGGCATTTAGTAAGAATATTCCTAAATAGGGATGGTCCAAACATTAATCACTAGACTGGGCTAGATCTAGTCATGGCCCAAACTCTCACCCTTAGACTAGTTCACTCAGTCCTAGAAGCTTTTGAACTCACAATACTTCGTAATCCAAAATTACCTCTTAGGTTAATACTATAAGTAATTTAGGAAAAGACAAAGAACTTATGAAAATAACAGTTTTTCCTCAGATAGTCAATTAAATGATCGTGACCATAGTCATGATTATGTAATCTACACTCGGGTGTGGCAAATGATGCCCCCGACCCTCAACTCTAAACAATTAATAAAAAATGCACATAGCAACCACGGGTCCATTTCATGTGACGTGTTTGCCATGTGTTCAAAAATAACAAGTGCACGCCATCGTGACTTGTGTAAGATAAATCAATAAATGTCCTAATTGATATTAAAACTAAAATGCTCTTTCAAATAGAAAACATAAAGAACAATCAAACATCGCCTCAAATAAGCACTATAAAACCGTCACGACCATAGTCTTGACTACGTAATCTACACTCGAGTGCGACAACTCATGTCCCCGTCTTCAAACTCAAATTATAATAAAAATCACACGTTGTAATTGCAGGTGCATTTCATGCGGCGCAGTTATAATTTGTCCAAAAAAGACAAGTGCACGTCATTGTGACTTGTTTTAACATAAATCCATAAATACTAAAAGCGGCTAAAAATTAAAAAGATAAAATGCACAATAGGTTAAAATATCTAAATAATCACATAATTTAGGCCAAATATTAATAGTTAAGCGACCATGCTAGAACCACGGAACTCAGGAATGCCTAACATCTTCTCCCGGGTTAACAGAATTCCTTACTCGGATTTCTAGTTACAGACAAATCAAAACGGAGTCTATATTTTCTCGGTTTTGGATTTTCAAAATAAAACGGTGTACCGGAGCATCGTCAAAAATTCGGGTGGCGACTCTTAAAAAAAATAATAAATCCCAAATCTGAATAATGTCACTTAAAGTGGAAAAACTCCCTTATTGCCCTCACCAGAGGAAAAATGAGGTGTGACAGCTCTGGCGACTCTACTGAGGATTAGATCCCAGAATCTCTAGTTCAGGGTTAGGAATTCGAGCTTAGAATAGCTGTTATGTTTGGCTTTCATGATTATCTGATTTTTACGTGTTTGAGCCTAATGTGCTAAATGTCGCTTTTTTTTACCGCTTTGATATTATTTGGGCTGTATATAAATTGTGATGAAACCCTCTTCTCTCTGAGTCTTCTAAATCATCTGGGAAGTGTGCACTTCGTATGACTTATTTTCTGTTAGAGTCATCCAATGTTAAGAACGAGGTACGGACAAGTTGCAAAGCCGGTGAAGCTTCTGTATTCCCGGTACGCTGCCCCGACCTCGGCTCGAACTGTCCGCTCGGGTAAACCTGGTCTAGAACAAAACCCCAAGATTAAAACATAGAATAACATAGCCTCATGCCGGATCCCTAGTAGGAACATTTGTTTGCATCATGTGCATTTGACTTTGGGGACTCAACATAGGGTTGAGTCCGTCTAGGACAGGTGTACCCAATTTAAAAGACCATCCTGATGAATCTTACGTGCTACTTGCGTATCTGTTTATTTTGGCTTACATGTTGACTGGCTTCTAGAATGGGAAAGAAAATAAAGAAAAAAGAAAATAAAAAAAAAAAAGAAAAATCAAGAGTGAGAGGTAGGTATTTGAAAAATGCTGAAACTCTCCCGAAAAAAAAGGAAGAAAATAAGTGAATGTTTTCAAAAGTCCCGGTTCCGTCAAAATTGGCAGAACTACGCGGGTCTGATTCTCACCGGATGTGAGATACGTAGGCAAACCTCATCGGTTCCGGCCCTCTTTTAAAAAAAAAAATTCAAAAATATTTTTCTTTAATTCCTTTTTAGGAGTCTTTGTTTTAGAAAATACTGAAAAAAATAAAAAACTAAGAAATTTTTTATACCAAAAAATATTTTCTTTGTAGAAGTATTTCATTATAAAAAAAAGAGACAAATAAAATAAAAAAATCTATAAAAAGTATTTTCTTTCTTCTTTAGAATTCTTTCTTTGAACAAAAAATTTTTGAAAAAAAAAACAAAATAAAAAAAGATAAAATCAAAACTCCAAAAATATTTTCATTCTTCTTTCGAAAATCGAAAAGAAAATTCAAGCTTCAAAAATATTTTCATTTGCTTTAGAAGTATTTCTTTCATAAATTCAAAATAAAAGTCCAAAAATCCAAAAATATTTTTTTTCTTCTTTAGAAATTTTTCTTTCGAAATTCCAAAAAGAAATATATATTTTCTTTCTTCTTTAGAAGTTTTTATTTTCAAAATTTCTCAAGAAGAAAAAAAATATTTTTGGATTTTTGGACTTTTATTTTGAATTTATGAAAGAAATACTNTGCAATCCCCATAGGATTCGATCATAACCATAGAAAATTAAAAAGAGTGAGAAAAAAAAGTGAAAAAAGAGATAATAAAGACCGACTTAGTCCATTCTAACATGTCTTTTGTTTTGAATTGTGAATATAGCTTGAGGTGGTCGGTTTGTGGTAAGCTGTCAACACAAAATCCAAGGTAAAAATGACAAGCGACATTGAAGTTGTTACTGGCAGTCGTGAGACTCAGGGTCAGAAGGTTCAACAAGAGTCTACTGTGGTTGAGGAAAATAGAGTACTGAAACAGAAAATGACTGAAATGTGTCAAGCATGGGCAAATGGCCAAGGAAATCCCTTCTCTGTTCAGGGTTTCCCAGAATTCACACTCATCTAGACAACTACCATTCCGGTCTCATTGCCTGACCAATCTTATCCACCTGGGTTCAGTCCTTATCCCAACTGCACGACTACAACTGGAACTTCTGTTGTTTTCTCCCAAAGTGTCCATTGGCAACCAATCAGACAACCGCTGCTCTTACACTTGTCTTCATTGTCCCACAACCAACAGTGGTACAGAGGAAAACTCATGAGTCACAATTTGCTACCCATCAAGAACAATATCACTCTCCTGAGTACCATTTGTACCTATTTGATCTTCCTGCAAATATTGAGAAGCCTGCCCAAAAGATGGCACAGGAAGAAATTACCCAAAGAGTGAAAAGCTTAGAACAACAGTTGAAAAACATGCAAGGGTTGGCTGGTCAGAAGAGTATTGCCTTCAGGGATCTATGTATGTTCCCCGATGTTCGTTTGCCACTTGGTTTCAAGGTCCCCAAGTTTGAAAAGTATGATGGACATGGAGACCCATAGCCCACCTGAAAAGGTATTGCAATCAATTAAGAGGTGCGGGAGGAAAGGAAGAATTATTGATGGCTTATTTTGGGGAAAGCCTTACGGGAGTAGCCTCTGAATGGTTTACTGATCAAGGCACATCTCGTTGGTATGTGTGGGATGACATGGCCTAGGCCTTTGTCAAACAGTTCCAATACAACATAGACATTGCCTCGGACAGCAATTCCCTTTCCAACCTGAAGAAGAAACCAACTGAAAGTTTCAAGGAATATACCATTAAATGGAGAGAGCAAGCGGCTAGAGTTAAGCCACCCATGGATGACCACGAGCTAGTGTCTGTCTTCCTTCAGGCGCAAGAGCCATATTACTTTCAAAATATGATGTCCGCAGTTGGCAAATCCTTCTCAGAAGCAATCAAAATAGGAGAAATGGTGGAGAATGGCCTTATGACAGGCAAAATTTTAAGTCAAGCAGCTCTCAAAGCCGCAACTCAGGCTGTCCAGATTGAATCTGATAATCTTAGCGACAGGAATGAGAAAGATGAAGAAATCATGATGGCATCAGGGTTGAGAAGAGGTCCTATGAGAACATCTCGAAGGTATGACCAACCTCGTCTGTTTTCCGATGATTCCCATTAGCACTACTATCCACCTTAGAACCCACAATACTCTTTTGCTCCACCTGGGCATGTTGTCTAGCCACCAAGACACCCCAGAAGGCGAGCTTCGCAAAATCTCCACCAGCCTCCACAGTATTTTCATGTTCCCTATAACCCACATCCAGGTAAGGGGTATAAAGGAGAACAAAGGTTGAAAGATAATTTTACACCAATAGAAGATTCATATTCAAGCTTGTTTGAGAAATTAAAGCGTAATGACATGATTTCACATATTCCTCCAAATCATGTGGACCCACGTGCAATAATCTTTGACCCTTCTAAAAGGTGTGAGTACCATTCCAATGCCCAGGGTCACGATGTTGAAAGCTATCGGGATTTGAAAAGAGAAATAGAAAGGATGATCCAGGAAAATCTGATTGTGATCCAAGACACTAACACCCAAAATAGCATGCAGAATCATTTACCTAAACATGATGATGCACACTTTGTGAGGATGAAGCATGGTGACAAGGAGTATGAGAATCCTCTCGGGATATCGCTGACTGAAGTTAACAATTTTTAAATTGGAGAAAGCTCTGCTGATCATGATGAGCAAATTTGTGGCTAAATGTCAGGCTTAGAAATTGAAAAGTCATTCCCTCCTTACTAGGAAGGAATAATGGTAGCTTGTTTTGATATTTTTCCTATTATCTGGGTTATTTCAGGGTTGTGATCTAGATTTTATTTGTTTTATTGAGTCAAACCCTTCTATCCCTCTTTTCTATTTGTGTGAGTCTGGTTTGTCTGTTTAATTGCTATTTTCATTATCCGGGTTATTCTAGGGTTGTAACTCGGATTTTAGGTTTTTGTCTTGTTGTTAAGCCCTTCCATCCTTTACTCAATGAAATAAAATTTGTCCTTTTGTGTCATTCCATGCTTAGTTCATTTCTCGCTAGTTTAGTGATATTACATACATGCGGAAATTTTGGCCAGATCATAAAAAACTGATTTAGTCTTGAATGAGATAAGTGAGAAAGAGACATTTTTAGGATGAATAAGTATTTGAGATACTTTGGAACTAAGGTTGAGTAAATTTCACCTTCAAATCATTGTGAAGATCGGGCTTGAGGATGTTTAATCAATTGAAGCTTGGTCGAAAGTTTGGCATTAATGGATGGAAAGTGTCTTTCGACCACGACACACCAAGAAGATAGACATGTTCATCAACGCTATGATCGCAAAAATATAATATGTCCTGGCGTTCTCGAGGCTGGGTGGCCCTTTTTTTTCTATCTAAACACTTTATACCCTTCTCTACCCTTTTTGAGCTGGTGTCATTTTTCTTTGACCACCCTCTCTTGGAATCAACTTTAGAGTCAAAAGTCCAAAAAAAGAGAGAAAATGAAAAAAAGAAACAAGTGAAAATGAAAAAAAAACGATGAAAAAAAAATCCATGCCGCAAGAGCACAAACTGGGGCAACTCTTAGAAAGTTCAAATGAAAAAAAAAAGAGAATAAAAGAACAGTCAAAGGTCCATGCCCTCAGAAAATAAAAGCTTGGCAATTTGTTTTGAATAAAAAAGAAAGAAAGAAAATGTAAAAAAGAAAAGAAAAAACAGAAAAACATGTGAAAAAAAAAATAGTTAGGTCAGATGTTTGAACTACGTTAGACCTGATTCCTTAAAAAAAGAGGATACATATACAACCTTACACGGTTCGGTCCAATCAAATAAGAATTCAAAAATAAAAAATTCAAAAATCCCCAATAGCTAAAACTGGGGCAAAGAGTTTACTTTACTTTTGAAAGAGTCGATTCCAAGAGTTGTAAGTCTACAACCCCCTCATTTTGAGTCTACTTTGAGACTTCATGCCGACCTTTCTTTCCAACCCTATCCAAAAACCCTTCCAAATAAAGACCTCCTAATATGCCTTCAAGAATGCCAAGAGAAGCGTGCAATGAGCAACGACTGTCACACGATATAGAACACTGTCAAGTTGCTCACAAAAGAAAAAGAAAAAAAGAAAAGAAATAATGAGAGAGTCTTACTAGTGAAAACCCCCACGGGCACTGTAAGACGATGGTAAGTAGAGATGAATAAATGAGAGAGACTTGTTGGTGAAAACCCCTCGGGGTACCACTAGTCGAAAGTGAGTCGTGAAGCTGATGCAAAGAATTGACACAAACAAGCCCGACTTCAAAGGTCATAGGAATGGTAAAAGGAAAGATTAGATCAGTTTGATAGATCAGGCCTTTGAGTCCAAAATGCATGTCATGATCAATAAGGCTAGCTACAGCAAAAAAAAAAAAAAAAAAAAAGCCTCTTCATTTTGTCCTTCCGACATGTGCATTTCCTGTTAATACTCGTTTCTTTGCATAATTGTGTCCTTCACCCTGAGTCAGTCCTTTTCAAAACAAGCAAGAAAAGATTTTAAAATCTGTTACCAGCTTTTCAGTTGCACAAAGTAAATTTGGCTAGCACATTCATTTGTTACACTCAATATGAATTGAGGATTGAGGATTCATGAAGAGGCTTCCCCCCCAAAAGACCCTTGTCAGCCTACTTGGCGCAAGCAAAAGATAACTGGTGATTCCCTCTGACAGTCAAATTGCTCCAAAAGGCAAGAAGCCCTCAAGATATCAGAAAAGGTCGCATAAGCAAAGATCTCATGTTGGGATAAGGCTGACTGAGCCACAAATACAAACGGTACTGGGTGTGAAACAATCATGGTTGATGCAGAGCAAAAAAGTCTCTTGAAAACCGACTCAAGTTGATTGAACAAAAGCCAAGCTGCTCAGGACTCAAGGCCACAAACCGACCACCACTTTTAAAACTGACAAAATTTTCTTTGTTTGAAACAGGAACAATGCAGTGCAGGGAAGTTGGTTGAAAAAAAAAGAAAAGAGAAGAAAATAAAGAAAAAGAAAAAAGACGAAGAAGAGAAGAACCGACAAAGGGGGGTTACTCAAATCTTTGTCTTTATCTGTGTGCATAAAATGTTGCCTTTGCTCTTCACATTTTTCCTCCTAGGATAAAAAGTCCTAGTTTGATGGATTTTCCTCCCAATCAAAATCTTAGTCCGATGAATTTTTCTCCTAAGATAGAAGACCTAGTCTGATGAATTTTCTCCTAGGATCAAAATCTTAGTCTGATGATTCTTTCTCCTAAGATAATAAAAAGGAGACCTAGACTGATGAACTTTCTCCTAGGATAAAAATCTTAGTCTGATGAATCTTTCTCCTAAGACAATAAAAAACCCTAGTCTGATAAATCTTTCTCCTAGGATAAATGTCTTAGTCTGATGAATCTTTCTCCTAAGATAAATAAAACATAGTCTGGTGAATTTTCTCAGCATCGAAATCTTAGTCTGATGAATCTTTCTCCTAAGATAGGAAACCTAGTCTGATGAACTTTCCCATAGGATCAAAATCTTAGTCTGATGAATCTTTATCCTAAGATAACAAAAAAAAAAAAAGAGAAACCTAGTCTGATGAACTTTCTCCTAGGATCAAAATCTTAGTCCGATGAATCTTTCTCCTAAGAGAGAAGACCTAGTCTGATGAATTTTCTCCTAAGATCAAAATCTAAGTCTGATGAATCTTTCTCCTAAGATAATAAAAAAGAGACCTAGTCTGATGAACTTTCTCCTAGGATAAAAATCTTAGTCTGATGAATCTTTCTCCTAAGATAATAAAAAAGAGACCTAGTCTGATGAACTTTCTCCTAGGATAAAAATCTTAGTCTGGTGAATCTTTCTCCTAGGATAAACGTCTTAGTCTGATGAATCTTTCTCCTAAGATCCCAAAAAAAAAAATCAGAAAACCAAAAAAAAAAATCCTTCTTGATTCATTTTAGCATAGGTAAATAATTCAGTTGTCTCATTTTTCCAACATAGGGTCTCCAACCCGTAGTTGATTTTATTTTTAGACATAGGTTCTCCACTCCCTAGTTTCTTTCCATCATAGGGTCTCCAATCCCTAGTTGATTTTATTTTTGGACATAGGGTCTCCATTCCCTAGTCTTCGTTCCAACATAGGATCTCCAATCCCTAGTTGATTTTATTTTTGGACATAGGGTCTCCATTCCCTAGTCTTCGTTCCAACATAGGATCTCCAATCCCTAGTTGATTTCATTTTTAGACATAGGGTCTCCACTCCCTAGTCTTCTTTCCAACATAGGGTCTCTACTCCCTAGTTGATGCCAACATAGGGTCTCCACTCCCTAGTCTTCTTTCCAACATAGGGTCTCTACTCCCTAGTTGATGCCAACATAGGGTCTCCACTCCCTAGTTGATGACTTTAGACATAGGGTCTCCACTCCCTAGTCTTCTTTCCAACATAGGGTCTCTACTCCCTAGTTGATGCCAACATAGGGTCTCCACTCCCTAGTTGATGACTTTAGACATAGGGTCTCCACTCCCTAGTCTTCTTTCTAACATAGGTGTCCATTCCCTAGTTGATGCCGGCATAAACCGATGAATCTCATTTCCAAGACACCGGCATAACCTGGTGATCTCTTCTTTTCCTTACAACGGCATAACATGTTGATCATTTCCCGGCACTGGCATAACCCAGTGATCTTTTTTTCCCGGAAACAACATAACCTGTTGACCTTCTCTAAGACACCGGTATAACCTGGTGATCTATCTCTTGAAAATGGCATAACCCGTTGATCCTCCCCCAGACACCGGCATAACCTGGTGATCTTTTTTCTTGACGACAACACAACCTGTCGATCTTGTCCAACATAGGGTCCCCAATCCCTAGTTGATTTTACCTTTGGGCATAGGGTATCCACTCCCTAGTCTAAAATAACTCCGGGTGCACAATTCCCGGCTTTTCATTTCTTTCAATAATATAGTAGCATAGATTTTATTACAATAACTCGCGAAATTTTCCTGGTGAAAACTAGGGCTGAAAATTTTGTTCGTATATTATTGATTTTGCGCATATTACAATTTAGGACAATGGATTCGATACGACCAAAAGAAGACGTCTTCAGAATAAAAGAAAAGAGTTGAACCGCAAAGTACAAAATCGGAAAAGATGTGGACTGCTCAAGACAGACTGAAGTCACAAGCTATGCATGTCCATTCTTGATCCGAAAAAAAGCTGTAGAAGAATGAACTAGCACCTGCAGCCAGCAAGCATCAGGATTCAGATCAGAGTCCGGATGAAGAACCAACCAACACTCAAGATCAAGTATTAGGATGCAGCCAAAATGTTCGAATCTTGATTTGATTAGCATGTTAGATTTTAAACTTCATTTTTAGGATTTAATTACATTGTAAATGCATCTTCTAAAAATCAAAATTGCATACATAGTCTTAATTAATTAGTTTTAACATAGTTAATTATTTTAGTAGTTCAAAATGCATAATTGGTTGATTTTTACAAAGAGTGGTATCAAAATTGGAGCTTTAAATTAAGTGGCTAACTTGAAAAGAAGGAGATTTAGGTTATTCTTGAATTGGGTTAACCTTGCAAAGGAAAATAGGCCTGCTTTGTTGAAGCCCTGAATTCCAACACACCCACACCCAAGCTCACACTTAAATCGGCCTAGCACCCCCTTCAGACGCCTAAACGACATCGTTTCGCCCTTTCCCCTCACCTATTAAAAATAAAACTAGACCTAAATTAAACCCCCCTCCCCCCCCGGGAACGGCAGCCGGATCCCATTCGTCTTCTCCTCTTATCATCTCCTCTCCTCACGCCTCTGCCGCCCAGAAACAATCCTGTTGCCGCCGCCCAGAAACAATCCTGTGGCCGCCGCCCACTCCCCTTCCTTTCTAAAGACAACCATCAGCAACGAGGACCACCCATTCTAACCTAGAAGACCCCTGTCCCGCTGTTCCCCCTCTCTGCTTCTTCCTCACTTCTCACTCCCAATACAGAGATTAGAGACCAAATCAGATCCCCCCTCCCTGAGCTCTTCGTCTTCATCCTCCTAACCACCAGACCTCTCCCTTTGAAGGAACCCCAGCCACCCGTGATTTCATTTCTCTAAAAAGAGCAACGCATATCTTCTTTTGAGCTTCGATAGAAAAAGAGAGACCTAATCTCTATGAGAGCGTCGTTTCCCCTTGGTATATCGTCTTCCACATCTCCCTTGACAAGAACACCAGCGACCAACTCCTTTTCCTTCAACAAATAGCCCGAAAACAATAGAAACGGTTGTGAAATTTAGGAACCCAAAACTCGAAACCTGAAGCACCAAACATTCCAAATAAAAAAAAACAGAAAAATATTTAAAGCTTCTCCTCTGCACTAAAAGCTCAGTCGCTACACTCTCATTCCGAATTCGATTCTAGCTACTGTTTGTTCCTCATAAAATTTTCGGGTATCCAAAGGGAATTTAGACGCAAGTCCGATTCTACTGATTTCTACTGTTTCTGGAGTTATTGAATTCTGTTTGATTTAGCTTATGCTCTTTAGTCAAGATTCGATGGTTTTGGTCGCTGGTCTGATGCTGCTTCAATTGTTGGATCCCACCTTCTATCTCAGTGTTGTAGTCTATTTATTTTCGGCTGTATAGGTATGTATCAGTTGGCTAAAATTTTCTTTCGAATATGAATGAATAGTTGGATTGTGGACTCTAAGAATATTCTCAATTCTCTGTATTCTTGGTGTTCGGCCTTCAGATTTGTTCGGTTTCATTTTCTCAGTCAAGTATTCGCTTGCGATTCTTTGTTTTCGGATGAAGATGTATATTTGAATTGCTTGCCAACACATTTTTTATTGTTATTGAGATGTGACTTACTTGAACTAAGCATATTAATAGAGAAATGCTTAAGCCCTTTTAGTTGATTTCATGGGTAACGACTTGTCTCTGAACAGTTTCACTGAAGCGGTTTGAATTGTTATGTGGTTATTCATTGTACTGGACTTTAGTGAAGGTGTTGTCCTCTATTGTGTATCGAGGGTCTTTGTTTGTCCGATCTGGTTTTTTGTAAACACATTTTGATTGATAAACTCTACGTGGGCAGCATGTTTACTTATTTGAATTTCCTCTTAAGTGGTTGATCTTCTTAGAAATTATGTCTCGTTCGCGCATCAACGTCCAATGATTTTATCCATTATTTTTAACCCTTTGCACCATCACTTGTCAAATGAAAGAGGATAGCATGAAAATTACAAAAGGTATAGTGTAGTATTGATCACGCTCAACTATGTCTTATAAAATACTAAGCGGGCGTTGCAAATATAATCCGGGGTATTATGCCCAGAGTCGATCCCACAGGGAATTTACGTATCAATCAAGGCTTTAGAATACGCAACTTTTACTCAATCAATTCTCTNTTCTATCAAGTAATTATGATAATTTACAAGACGCACTCTCTCAAGTTACGCTAGCTAGATTGCATTACAGTTCACTTTAGATTGCACCCGAATTATCGTTATTTCTAATCCAACTTCTAAACCCTCGGTTATGACTTTTGTATATACTCCGGGAGTGTTGTTGTTCAAACAACTACCTAAATATGCACTCTCTCTCAAGTAGATACATAATAAATAGGAACAGCTAATTGAGGGCCCTTCAATCAACTACAACAAGAACGTAGTTGAACAAATAGAGATTAATCAACCAATCAAAACTATATTAATATCACAATAAGTTTATCCCCCAACGGGTTCCACCAAAACCCTAGATTAAGAAAATTAGCTACTCATATTCATAAGAATCAATTCTAAAATAACTTGCATAATTGAACTACAAAATAATAAATAAAAGCTATAAAAATCAATGTTTGCTTCACTGAGTAGTAATCCACATGTTTTTCTTCACTTCAATGGCTTCCTCCTCCAAGTTGTGTTTTTTGGTCTATTTATATGTTTGGGACAAACCCTAAATGTGTAGGAGACTTCTATTCAACCGGGAAACACTTAAACTCTTCAAAACTCGGAATTGACCGGACCCGGGACCCAGGCGTTAAGCCCCAAACGCCCCATTATAGCCAGGCTAGGCCTGGCTTTATGGGTCTAACGCCCCACTATAGCCAGGCTAGGCCTGGCTTTAAGGCCAAAACGTCCCACTATAGCTCGGGTTGCTCCTTTTCGACTCTTGAGCGTATTTTTGACGTATTTGCATCAATTTAGCTCGGCTTCCATCTCCAATTCACCTACACATGAAATATACTCCGTTATGCACATAAAAAGTGTGTTTTTATCATTAACACACATAAAATGTAAGGCATATAACGTGTTAAACCATGAATTCTAGCCACGCATCAATATCCCACACTTAAACATTTGCTCGTCCTCGAGCAATCAAACTACACTCAAGTACACAACTTATTAAGCAAATCCCTTAACACGTTATACCAAGAATTGTTTTTTAAAACATTTGAATCATAGAAGTGTGACATCCTTGCCTCAATAGTCGACTCATATATACCATGCTTTATTCACAATCCACTCATTACTCTAACATAGAAGACAACAACATTACCTTTCCTTCGTGAATCATGTGCCCTCACCAAATCAAAGAGCTAGTTCCACACACAATAAAATTTAAGAACACTTAGGAACTCAAGATAGAAAGAATTCACTCGCTCTCAAAAATAATATTCATATGCCACAAATGATGCACCATAGGCTTTCCCGTAGTGTACTACTCTACTAATAGAGCTCATTCAGTCTAGGATCAAGTAGGACTTTATTCGGTTGTAATGTAGGCTGCGGGGCGGGTAGGATACATTTAGATATTAGAGTGACTACACCTCCCTAAGCACTTTAATACATATACTTCAGCGTTCAACCTCAAACTTATATTAAGCCAAACTCCACCTTCACAGCAATGTTATTACCCCATACTTCTTTGAGCACACTTACATTAAGAGTCACCACATATATTTTTCTTTCACAACAATACAACTATTTATTTTATTTATTATTTTTTTTTTCACAACAATACAACAATTTTTTCCTTTTTCTCTTTTTTTTTTCTAAGTGACTCTTACTTTTTCAAAACAGTGCACCTTTCTCCTTATTTCAATTATTCCCCTCAAAGACCAACCTACCACCCCACACATTAAATTTTCCATATTTCATCACTTTTTCAGTGCTTACGAGAGGTGACAAGGTTCAAATATATGATCGATTAAATCAAAGGGGTATGGCTTGCAATGTGGTTGCCAAAGAAACAGGATTATAGGCTCAACGGGGTTAACTACGATACATAACAATTAGGTGGGTAAAATATAGATAGCTAGCTCAACAAAGAAATGCCTATATCACTTCCAAGACTGAACAAAACTTCTATTTCGCTTTGCACACACACAAAGCAAGTTCTAGACATCAAATGCAATGCACAGAATAACATACGAACCTCACACACACATGGCACATAGCTCACTCAGGATTGGATCTATCACGGCACTCCAGTCAAAGAAGTTAAGCAAATCTTAAGAATTCCTGATTTAAGGTATTTATCCTGGAGTCAAAAAAAAATTGAGCTTAAGCGTCACAACCAAAGTACTGACTATTCTCAAGGTATCACGACGTTTCGAGATATAACTACTATTAAGCCCTCAACCATGTGATTCATACTCTAAAAATTAAAAACTACCTACACCCGGTTCAATTAAAAACCCTTGGAAAAGAACCATGGTCCAAAGAAAAACCAAGAGGGCATTATTACACTACCTAAAAAAAAATCTTTTTGGTATTTTCTTTAGAGTTACTTCCTTCAAGAAAACTGTCTAGGAGATCCATCATCAGGAAGAGTCCACATACTTCAAGAAAACTGTCTGGCTACCAACAGTTGAGGATTTGGGCATCTGATGTCACTAAGACAGCTTTCCGCACTCGGTACGGGCATTATGAGTTTTTGGTCATGTCGTTTGGTTTGATAAATGCCCCAGCAGCTTTTATGGACTTGATGAACCGAGTGTTCAGGCCTTATTTGGACTCGTTCGTGATAGTCTTCATTGATGATATATTGATATACTCCCGCAGTCAGGAGGAGCACGAGCAGCATCTCAGAGTTGTTCTTCAGACTCTGAAGGGTTAGTCAGGTATATGCAAAGTTTTCGAAGTGTGAGCTCTGGTTGAATTCAGTTGCGTTCCTAGGTCATGTCGTATCAGCAGAGGGTATTCAGGTTGACCCGAAGAAGATTGAGGCAGTCAAGAACTAGCCTAGACCAGCATCAGCTACAGAGATTCGGAGTTTCTTGGGATTGGCAGGCTACTATCGTCGGTTCGTGGAGGGGTTCTCATCTATTGCAGCCCCAATGACCAGGTTGACCAAGAAGGGTGCCCAGTTCAGATGGTCAGACGAGTGTGAGGCGAGCTTTCAGAGGCTCAAGATAGCTCTGACTACGGCACCAATATTGGTTTTGCCCACAGGTTTAGGGCCTTATACAGTGTATTGCGATGCTTCCCGTATAGGCCTTGGTGCAGTGTTGATGCAGGATGGAAAGTTCATCGCTTATGCTTCGAGGCAGTTGAATATTCATGAGAAGAACTATCCAGTGCATGATTTGGAGTTGGCAGCCATTGTTCACGCATTGAAGATTTGGAGGAACTATCTGTATGGCATGGCGTGTGAGGTGTTCACGGATCATAAGAGTCTTCAGTACTTGTTCAAGCAAAAGAAGTTGAATTTGAGGCAGGTAAGGTGGTTGGAGTTGCTGAAAGATTATGATATCACTATCTTATATCACCCGGGGAAGGCCAATGTGGTGGCCGATGCTTTGAGTAGAAAGTCAGCTAGTATGGGCATTCTTGCTTTTATTCCGGTCAGTCAAAGGCCACTTGCTTAGATGTTCAGGCTTTAGCCAATCAGTTCGCGAGGCTTGATGTTTCATAGCCCAGTCGTGTGTTAGCTTGCATGGTCGCTCGTTCTTCATTATTGGAGCGTATCCGTGATCGGTAATTTGATATCCCCATTTGTGTGTCCATAAAGACGCGGTGCAGCGAGGAGGTACCAAGCAGGTGACCTTAGATGATGATGGTGCTTTGAGATTTCAGGGGCGAGTTTGTGTGCCCAATGTTGATAGGATTCGAGAGTTGATTTTAGAGGAGGCCCATAGTTCCAGGTATTCTATTCATCCGGGCACCGCAAAGATGTACCAGGACTTGCGGTAGCACTATTGGTGGCGGAGGATGAAGAAGGATATTGTAGATTATGTAACTCGGTGCTTGAACTGTCAGCAGGTTAAGTACGAGAACTAGAGGACTAGTGGTTTGATGCAGCAGATTCAGCTTCTCGAGTGGAAGTGGAAGCGTATCACCATGGACTTTGTAGTTGGACTCCCACGGACTCAGAGGATGTTTGATGCAGTATGGGTCATTGTGGATAGGCTGACCAATTGTGGGACTGTTTTCTGGGTTGTTTGGTGTTGCTGCTGGGTTGTCTCTCTTGCTACTACTTTTATGGAGTTTTTAAGGAGAAAAGGTGTGGATAAATATCACATAATGGCAGGGTGGTTGGATGGTCGTTCGTCGTTACATTTGTTGTTTGACACTATCAGGGTTGTCGAATTGTGTATGAAGTGATTAGGGTGTGTGGGCTATTATAAGGTATTTTGTGATGAATATAATTTTGGAAAATGATGTATACATGTTGTTTTTGTTGTGTTCTTTTTTTTGTTGGTTTTATCATGAATTGGGAGGAAGTAAAGATTATAAGGGAGATGCGGCCCGTTTTATTAAAAAATAAGCTTGTCGTTCGTTGTGCGATAGTTGTACCTTCCATAACTTGATGATAGTATTGTTATCATTTTTGTATATTAAGGTGCAACATGATGAGTTTAACGTGGTTATTGGACAGATTGTGATAAGGAATGTTTTGAATAAACCTTTCCTTAATATTTTAACGATTCAATAACTACATGTGTTTGATAAGAAGACATAAAGAGATGTTCGTATTCTTCCTTATATAGACTTTACATTCACTTAAGTATTGTCCTCCTCCAGTCAAGAGAGAAGAGGGTGGGCAGGCCCCTGTTGGGCAACCTCTGATCAGATGGTAAGTTATATTTCGAGCATATTTTAGTTGAGCGCCTACGAGTGAGGCCATAATGGACGAGATACAAAGCCTAGTATGGCAGAGCGCCTATGAGCGATCCTACTACGGCTAAGCAGTTATACGTAGCGAGCCTTCAGTCAACATCAATAGGAAAGCATATTTTCAGATCATCTTTGACTCTCAGTCATATTCAGTTATTATATTATTAGTTCAATTTCAGCTGTTAGTTATTGTGTTGCGTTACATACTCGGTGCATTATTTCGTATTAACGTCCCTTTTGGCGGGGACGCTGCATTTCATGCCTGGTTTTCATGATAGACAGATGGATAGACCTTCCCAGTAGACAAAGCAAATCATCAACTTGGATGGTAAGCTCCACTTCCAATAAGTTACCAGGTCTAAATGTTGGAATCTATTTTATTATACATGTTGATGGGTAGGTCGAGGTCTTGTCACAACCATGATACAATCATCTCTAGAGGCTTGTAGACAAGTCATGTATATTTTGTATATCTGTAGATGTTCATGGCAGTTTTGTCGGCTTGCACAATTACACATATCAACTTTTGGGTATGTTTACCTATCAGATGAGAGAGACAATATTTCCAGATGATTCACAATATGGACTCATCGGCATAAGTTGAGGGTTACCCCTACAGAGTTTACAGTTCCAAAGTGGTACGCTCGTGCCAAGTATTGCACCGGGTGCCGTCCACACCTCAAAGGCTTGAGGCGTGACTGTAACACACACACACATATTTTATTCCTTAAGTTTCTCTAATTCTGCATCATGGTCTTCGGCATACTCAGCAGGTAGGAAATGATCAATAAGGGCATCGACGATCTCATTCCACTTCGCTAGAGGTTAACCTTCCTGGCGAGCCTCTTCCCACCTATCATACCAATAATGTGCTACTAAAGTGGAAAAATGACAAAGAAACATTTAAATTCCCCTATACATGTAATGCCCCGTAAAAAAACAATTCCTAGAAAAGGAGGTTTTGTGGTGTCGAGATAGGCTAATGTGCTTGAGGGATGTAGAGTCCTGGTACGAACATTTTGGGTTATGGAGTGTGGTTGGGAGTTGGAAGAACAATTTTTTCAGAACATGGTAATTTTGCGGTCCACTATGCGACCGCAGTACCACTATCATATTACGCTCTCCTTCGGGAATGTATTCAAGTATGGTTTATGTATCAAAATGCTATGACATTAATTCATGTTTCAACTGCGAGATTGATGATGCCTTATCCATTGAAGGAAAACACAATGTTCTTAGGACTTTTATTGCCCATAGTATATTTCAAGTTTTGATTATGAATGCTCTTATTGTTGGTAATCTATAATGATGCTTGAAAGTGAATGAAGTGAGCATGAGATATAAAATGTGGCCATCGTGCCAAGAATGAAAATGTCACTTGTGCCCAACTGTGCCAATGAAATGATGTGTGAAAGATTATGAAATGATCCTTAAATCTTTTATACAATAAATATTTCGAGAGTATTGTTAGTCACCGAGGAAGGGTAGGTTGAAATAACCTAACCCCGACACTACATGTGCCTTTGTAAGAATGATTGAGGGATAAATCCCCGTGCTGATGTGTTGAGACAATTCCCCTCAATTGGGAGGAGATTGTTGTGTTGAGATTATTCCTCTTAATTGGGGTGAGATGATGTCTAGCGGAAGATGATTTCGACCCACACGACATTGTGGTGAGACGGTTTTGCCGATTGGGCCGAGATCTGACGACATTATGCGCACATGGTAGTGTTGTGATTGTATGTCTTGGGTTGAGACGTGTTAGTTGATCGTGCCGAGATTAGACTCCATGTTAAAATAACGGTGGTGTATTGGTACTAAATATCTCCAAATTCTTTTAGCTTGACGCTTTAATATAGTTTGAGGCTCTCATTGATTCCATGTTTCTTTCTCCTCGTACTGTTACTTGATTCATTTAGAGGGTGTTTAGTATTACATAATAGTACTATTCCATATGTACTTTCATCTGTTTTAGTGTGGCACTGCATCATTAATTATTGTAGGTTATTCCACAACACGCGACATCGATCAATGATAGTGGTACACCCTCTTATCAGTTGACTACGTGAGTCACCCTCTTATAAGTTGACTACGTGAGTCCCACTTGATATCCGGGTCTTGTATCTTTTGTTCCTTATTGTCACGACCCCAGTTCACCCTCCGCTAACACGTCCTGATGGCACCTAGTTCCTATAACTAAGTAAGCCTAACAATGCGGAAAAACAACATAACTTGCGGAATAATTAAGTAAAAACTGAACAATCTAAAAGAAAGACTGTATATAAATATCGTTAGGCATATACAATTCAAAATAATAATGCGGAAGTCTACAATAACACCCCAAAACCCGGAAACTCACGGGAAAACACAGGCTAACAGAAATATACTATACTGCTCTAACTCCAGAATGTCTAAATAACTTAAAGGAAGGAAAAGCTTTCCACTAAAGCTGGAATAAGATAGAGACTCCTGGTCTGCGGACGCGGCAAGTGTACCTCGAAGTCTATGCTAGATCTCTCAATCTCGGGGATAGTGCGCCTGGGTGGATGTACCTGGATCTGCACATGAAGAACATGAACATAAGGGGCACGAGTACACCACAGCGGTACTCAGTAAGTGCCAAGCCTAACCTCGGTCGGGTAGTGACTAGGAAGGTCAGGTCCCTACTGAGGTTAAACAATACAATAGGAATTTACAGTAAGGAAACAGACAGTAATAATGAGTACAACAGTGAAATAAGACAGGTCAACAAGGCTATAACAAAACACAAGAACAGAGTAAACACGGAATATGAACAGCTCAATAACAATTGTAACAATGAGGATCTCCGAGGATACCGTCCTGTAGTCCTTTTCTCAACTGTCTAATGGATCTCCCGGGATACCGTCCCGTAGTCCATCATATGTATATCCGAAGGATCTCCCGGGATACCGTCCCGTATTCCCAAAGTAAATATGCAGGGGGATCTCCCGGGATACCATCCTGTAGTCCAAAGTAAATATGCAGGGGGATCTCCCGGGATACTGTCCCGTAGTCCCAAAGTAAATATGCAAGGGGATCTCCCGGGATATCGTCCCGTAGTCCCAAAGTAAATATGCAGGGGGATCTCCCGGGATACTGTCCCGTAGTCCCAAAGTAAATATGCAAGGGGATCTCCCGGGATATCGTCCCGTAGTCCCAAAGTAAATATGCAGGGGAATCTCCCGGGATACCGTCCCGTAGTCCCAAAGTAAATATGCAGGGGGATCTCCCGGGATACCGTCCCGTAGTCCCAAAGTAAATACGCAGGCACAACAAGAAGACATTCAGAATGAGAGTGCAAAAATACAAGGCAACAAGTAATTCTAGCCTAATATGCTTCACGTAGTACAATTAAAGCAACTTAAGCAAATAGGCAATTTTGGGCAGTTAGGCATGATTTTCTAAGCTAACATAGACTATAATTGCAAATAGAATAAAACCGGTAAGAAAGAAACTCAGTCTAAATATTTAAAGTAAAACCAGATTTTCAACAATTAGCACAAGTACACGCTCGTCACTTCACGTACAAGGCATTCAATTACCAAATATCACATCCTAAGGGGAAAATTCCCCCACACAAGGTTAGACAGGCCACTTACCTCGAACCGGCTCAAAATCAGCTCGAAACAACACGTTTGCCACGAGTATCCGACTCCAAATGGCCCAAATCTATTTAAATAAATTTCATATCGTAAATAACATCTCAAGCAACTGTCTACTATTTAATTTAAAGTTACGACGCGAAATTAGGTAAAATGACCAAAACACCCCTCAGGCCAGCATCTCGGATTCGGATAAATTTTACATTTTCAGGAACCTCGTACTCTCACGAGTCCATCCATATAAAAATCTCTCTAATCGGAGGTCAATCACCCACTCAAACCCCAATTTTGGAAAAACATAAGTTCTACACAAATCACCCAATTTCACCCATGGAAATCTTTGATTTTAAGTTGAAAACATGTTAAATGATGTCAATGATTGAAAGAATTGAGTAAAAACCAACTTACAAATGATTTGGAAGGAGTCTTGTTCTTTGAAAAATCGCCTAAGGGTGTTTGAGTTTGAGAAAATATGAAAATTGAGTCAAAAATTCGGTTTAAGTGCATTGCAGGCCACTGGTTGGCATAGGAATTGCCAACTAGGGTTCGCAATTTCTGACCCTTCAGAAATTCTCAGCTTTCGCATTTGCGATCCATATGTCGTATTTGCGAGCTTAGGAAGAAGCGGGAAGTTCGCATTTGTGAACCTCTTGGTCGCATTTGCGATCAGGCTTGCCCAGAACCACCTTCGCATTTGCTAACCTCTTAGTCGCATTTGCAATTAGGCTTGCACAGTCACACCTTCTCAACCATACGCTGAGCTTTAAGGAAAGAGATAACTCTACTGGGAGTGTGATCTAAGGTACCACTCCACTCAACACACGGAATACTTGGCATAGCCAGCGTCACGGTCTTGGCGTGACAATCAAGAACAACATAATGGGGCGAAAACCAGTCCATGCCCAAGATAATATCAAAATCCACCATACTGAGTAACAATAAATCCGCATTGGTCTCAAAACCAGGAATAGTAACCAAACACGACCGATAAATATGGTCCACGACAAGAGAATCTCCCACAAGAGTAGAAATATAGACAGGAGAACCCAAAGAATCTCGGGCTATACCCAAATGTGGAGTAAAACAAGAAAACATATAGGAATACGTGGAGACTGGATCGAATAGAACGATGCATCTCTGTGAAAAACCAGTATAATACCTGTAATGACATAATCGGAGGCAACAACCTCGGTATGAGCAGGAATAGCATAATATCTGGCCTGGCCTCCCCCTCGAGGGAAAACTCTACCTCCCTGACCTCCGCCCCTAGCTGGCTGGGAAGATGGGGTTGCAGCTGGTGCTGTGATCATGGCCTGAGAACTCTGCTGAGCACGTTGTGGCTGAAAAGTCTGTGAAGATGCACCCCTACCAAGTCTGGGGCAGTCCCTAACCAGATGGCGTGTATCGCCACATTCGAAACAAGCTCTGGGAGGACGTGGCGGTTGTGACTGTCTAGGGCCAGGTCTGCTAGACTAACCCCTGAAAACACCCTGCGCCGAAGGCACGCTAGAAACTGGAGGTGCATAGTAAGGCTCCTGAGGACTGGGTGGAGCTGGGGTACTGCTGGCTGCTGGAAGAGCTGAATGAACGAGGCGGCCCATATAACCCCTACCATGTTGACCTGCTGCTGGGGTACGGGCACCAAAGTTGTTGCCCGACTCTCGACACCCCTTGGCCTCTCTCTCCTCTCACTCCCTAGTGAGCATAGCCTCGATCCTCCTAGCAATGCTCACTACCTGCTGATAAAGAATGTCCATCTCCAACTATCGAGTGATGCTAGATCTGATGGGTGGGATAAGACCCTCAATGAACCGGCGAACCCTCTCGCGGACAGTAGCAACTAAAGTAGGTGCATGCCTAGCCAATCTGGTGTAACAGATAGCATACTCTGAAACTGTCATAGCACCCTGGTGCAAATGCTCAAACTCTGCGCGCCATGCGTCCCTAAGGCTCTGAGGAACAAACTCTATCAGGAACATGTCTGAGAATTGGGTCTAGGTAAGTGAAGCAGCCTCGTCTCGACTGTATAACTCATATGAGCGCCACTAATCATAGGCAGCTCCGGGAAGCTGGAAGGTAGTAAAGAAAACCCCACTAGATTCGGCTATACCCATAGTGTGAAGAATACAGTGACACTCCTCTAGAAACTCCAAGGCATCGTCTGATGCTAGGCCACTGAATACCAAAGGATCATATTCTTGTACCTCTCAAGTCTCCGTTGCTCGTCCTTTGAAGCAGCTAACCAATCCTCGGGCTGAACTGGCACTACGGGTGGTGCAGGAATGATATCTGGGACCTGCTCCATAGGCACTCGCTACTCAGGAGTGCGGGCGGCGGGAGTCTGTGCTCCTTCCCCGACTTGGGATATGGCTGTAGCAAGGGGAAGCAACCCTGCCTGAGCCAGAGTGGTGTACATAGACATGAACTGAGCTAACGTCTTCTGAAGGTCTGGAGTAGTAGTGGTAGTAGGCGGGTCAGGTTCCTGAACCTCGCCTGGATCTGCTGGTGGTACCTTGGCGGCAGCTCGCGCAGGTGCCCTCGCCGCACCACGTGCGCGTCCTCGGCCTCTAACAGCTATAGTAGGGGGCACGAGTGACTGATCATCCCGAGTAGCACGTGTCCTCACCATCTGTGAGAGTATAGAAGACTAAGGTTTATAATTGATGTCAAAAATATTGCACGACAAGGAAATCAATGAAGTAAAGATTTTTCCTAAACAGCTACATAGCCTCTCGTAGATAAGTACAGTCGTCTCCGTACCAATCAGCGAGACTCTAATAAACCGGCATGTGTTCTGGACTCCTATGAACCTAGATCTCTGATACCAACTTGTCACGACCCTAGTTAGCCCTCCGTGAACATTTCGTGATGGCACCTAGTCCCTATAACTAGGTAAGCCTAACAATGCGGAAAAATAACATAACTTGCGGAATAATTAACTGAAAACTGAAAAGTCTAAAAGAAAGAATGTATATAAATGCCGTTCGGCATATACAATTCAAAATAATAATGCGGAAGTCTACAATAACACCCCAAAACCCGGAAACTCACAGGAAAACACCGGCTAACAGAAATATACTACACTGCTCTAACTCCAGAATGTCTAAACAACTGAAAGGAAGGAAAAGCTTTCCACTAAAGATGGAATAAGATAGAGACTCCTGATCTGCGGACGCGGAAGATGTACCTCGAAGTCTCTGCTAGATCTCTCAACCTCGGGGATAGTGCGCCTGGGTGGAGGTATCTGGATCTGCACATGAAAAACATGCGCAGAAGGGGAATGAGTAACCACAGCTAGTACTCCGTAAGTGCCAACCCTAACCTCGGTCGGGTAGTGACGAGGAAGGTCAGGGCCCTACTAAGGTTAAACAATATAATAGGAATTTATAGTAAGGAAACATACAATAATAATGAGTACAGCAGTGAAATGAGACAGGTCAACAAAGCAATAACAAAACACAAGAATAGAGTAAACACGGAATATGAACATCTCAATAACAATTGTAACAATGAGGATCTCCCAGGATAGCGTACTGTAGTCCTTTTCTCAATTGTCTAGTGGATATCCCGGGATACCGTCCCGTAGTCCATCATATACATATCCGAAGGTTCTCCCGGGATACCGTCCCGTAGTCCCAAAATAAATATGCAGGGGGATCTCCCGGGATACCGTCCCATAGTCCCAAAGTAAATATGCAGGGCGATCTCCGGATAGCGTCCCGTAGTCCCAAAGTAAATATGTAAGGGGGATCTCCCGTGATACCGTCCCATAGTCCCAAAGTAAATATGCAGGGGGATCTCCGGGGATACCGTACCGTAGTCCAAAGTTAAAATGCAGGGGGATCTCCCGGGATACCGTCTCGTAGTCCCAAAGTAAATATGCAGAGGAATCTCCCAGGTTACCGTCTCGTAGTCCCAAAGTAAATACGCATGCACAACAAGAAGACATTCAGAATGAGAGTGCAAAAATACAAGGCAACAAGTAATTCTAGCCTAATATGCTTCACGTAGTACAATTAAAGCAACTTAAGCAAATAGGCAATTTTGGGCAGTTAGGCATGATTTTCTAAGCTAACATAGACTATAATTGCAAATAGAATAAAACCGGTAATGAAGAAACTCAGTCTAAATATTTAAAGTAAAACCGGATTTTCAACAATTAGCACAAGTACACGCTCGTCACCTCACGTACAAGGCATTCAATTACCAAATATCACATCCGAAGGGGAAATGTCCCCCACACAAGGTTAAACAGGCCACTTACCTCGAACCGGCTCAAAATCAACTCGAGACCACACGTTTGCCGCGAGTATCCGACTCCAAATGGCCGAAATCTATTTAAATAAATTTCATATTGTAAATAACATCTCAAGCAACTGATTCTACTATTTAATTCAAAGTTACGGCGCGAAATTAGGTAAAATGAGCAAAATGCCCCTCAAGCCAGCATCTCGGATTCGGATAAATTTTACATTTTGAGGACCCTAATACTCTCACGAGTGCAGCCATATACAAATCTATCTAATCGGAGGTCAATCACCCACTCAAACCCCAATTTTGGAAAAACCTATGTTCTACCCAAATCACCCAATTTCACCCATGGAAATCTTTGATTTTAAGTTGAAAACATGTTAAATGATGTTAATGATTGAAAGAATTGAGTAAAAAACAACTTACAAATGATTTGGAATGAGTCTTGTTCTTGGAAAAATCGCCTAAGGGTGTTTGAGTTTGAGAAAATATGAAAATGGAGTCAAAAATTCGGTTTAAGTGCATTGCAGGCCACTGGTTGGCATGGGAATTGCGAACTGGGGTTCGCAATTTCAAACCCTTCAGAAATTCCCAACTTTCGCATTTGCGATCCATATGTCGCATTTGCGACCTTATGTAGAAGGGGAAAGTTTGCATTTGCGAACCTCTTCGTCGCATTTGCGATCAGGCTTGCCCAGACCCACCTTCGCATTTGCGAACATCTTGGTCGCATTTGCGATCAGGCTTGCCCAGACCCACCTTCGCATTTGCGATGCTGGCTTCGCAAATGCGAAGCCTGCAGATTCAGCTACACTAGCAAATTCCAAGGTTCAAAATGCATATGTGGCCTATCCAAAACTCACTCGAGCCCTCGGGGCTCCAAACAAAATATACACACTACCTCAAAATATCCTATAAACTTAGCCGTGCGATCAAATCGCCAAAACAACATCATATTCATCGAATTAAGACTCAAAATCCACGAATTCTATAAAATTTCATAAAACATCAAATTTTCCATTTTATGTCTGAAACACGACAAATGAGATTCGTTTTCAACAAAACTTTATAGAAAGGACTTAAACCATATATAAGACCTTTACCGGGCGCCGGAACCAAAATACGGGCCCGATACCATCACTTTCTAATCAGATTTCATTTTCAATTTTCTTAAATATTTTAAGAAAAAAATTTTACTCAAAAATTCATTTCTCGGGCTTGGGACCTCGGAATTTGATTCCGTGCATACGCCCAAGTCCCATATTTTCCTACGGACCATCCGGGACCCTCAAATCACGGGTCCGGATCCGTTTACCCAAAATGTTGACCGATGTCAAATTTATTCATTTTAATATCAAAACTTAGCATTTTTCACAAAACTTTATATTTAAGCTTTCCGGCTACGCGCCCGAACTGCGCACGCAAATTGAGGCAACCCTAAATAAGGTTTCCAAGGACTCGGAAGTACGGAATGGGTAAGAAAACATGTGATGAACCTTTGGGTCGTCACACTTATGTATAGTGTTTGGAGGTATAGTCGGAGCCTTGTTGCCGACACATTCATTTTACTCTTTTGTATCAACTAGAGCCTTCTTAGACACAGTGTGGGTTGTATTTTTTATTGGGTAAGTCAAAGTTATAAAATGTTGTACTTGTAACACATGTTTCTACTTATAAACTACGAATGAGCATTGTATTTTGGGTAGTTGTAATGAAGTAACTATTGTTAACAAAAATGGTGTCGTACATGTTATCGTCTTATTGTCTAATCATGATATTCATCTTCACTTTATTCATGGGTAAGGTCGGGCAGAATGAATCGAGTGGGTTTTCTTAACTAGGATATCTCGGTTGCGCATCAGCGGTGCTCCCCAAGGTCAAGGCGTGACAATATATAATGACCCACAAATTGTCTATGGAGCCTCTAAACTTTTATGAGTAAGGTAAAGATATGCCGGGGACAAATCTCCGAGTATACAAAAAAATAATATACAAAAGATCAATACACAACATGAGGTCCACGTAGTAGAGTAGGGCTCACCACAGTCAGCCGAAGAGAGGATACATTCATATCGTGAATCACTGTTACCGGCCAAGGTACCATCTTCATCCATTAAAGATGCAATTTCCTCTACAAAATAAATATTAGTACATATATAATAGTGTTAGTATGTAAATCTACGTACCCTCACATGAAATGAAATATCAACATAAGAAAATAACACATGGAAATAGGGAGAAAATAGATAGAAATGAATATTAAATACTAAAACATAAGGAAAAAGTGTAACATGAGTAAAAACTGTAAGTAAATGTTGACATTTTAGTTGAGAGATCATTGTTACCAACATAGGAACATTTAACCACCACGTTCGCGATATGGGGTCTGATCTCAGCGTTATTGGCTAAGCTGTCTCACGACATTATCGTGTGGATCGACATGTGTTTTATAGTAATATTTTCGTCCAAGTTAAGCAGAATAATCTTATCATAGTTCGTAAGGACTCATTCCCAATCATCTTCCTACACTGGCACTTGTACTTTTGGGTCTGGGTTTTTGCAACCTAGACCTTCTCTTTTATATAATAATACAACCAAAAATATTTCCTTAAAACCTCTCTTTTCATTTACAACTTTTGACATACGTCATCATTCTCATTCTTGGAAAAAATGGGCTATGAAATTTCAAAAATCATAAAACATTATTTAAAACATTGAAAAGACAAATCTACAAACACATGAGTACATAAAAGCTTAAACACTTGAAATACATTTCAAATAGGAGAGAATAACAATGGCAAGTAAAAAATAAACCGAGTTCATGCGCTTTTGGTAATTCAAACACTTGCGGCAATTCAAGCAAAAGGAATGGGAACTTGAACAAACCAAACTTGGAGTTGACAAGGAGTTCAATTAATCCAATTATAGGGTAAGGTTTTAGCCAAACATACCTCAATTAAGGTTGATAGTGATCCTAGAACCTCCCACTACTTTTACAATATCATTCGACGTCAACACAATTCAATCGAATCAATATTTGTAATAATCTCCATATTTGAGGTCATTAAGGCTATCTATCAAACACCAAATATGCATATTTATCTAAAACCTCATTCAATGAAAGTTTATCCATCCAACAACAACCTTTCACACCAATAATTAACCTTACAATCATCATTAGGTAACCCACAACCTCCATTAGCACATGCACACCCAACAATTCACTCCTAACCCATAAATCTCCATAGTTAAGACATTTTACAATCTCTTAATCACCAACACAACCTAGGTTAGGAACTTATGTCCTAATCACCATTCTACAAGTCCTAGCATATATTTCTTACATAAATAGTTACCATAAATTAGTTAGAAATGGTAGACAATTCTCATTTTGTCAAACTCTTGAATATCCAAACATATGGTGTTCTTAACAAATTTGAGAATCTGAATAAAATCTGTGGATTACAAGATTTATCCCTGTTAAGGTAAGTGTTTAGGAGTACTAATTAACTAACAATACTCTAAAAATATTACCTTGGTTCATTCTATAGATGTATAAGACGGGATTCCCTTTGTTAGAGAAAGCCCGTGCTAAAAAAATGAATTAACCACTCTCTCCCCAGTGTACGTTTCCGCACACCTAGGCAAGTGAGCGTGCAATCGGCCACACAGACGAGGCAAAAAACCTTTTTTGTGTGGTTGTCGCACACTTGACTACCCTAGCGCGCAATTGAGCGCGTCGATAGGACTATTTCCGGTAAAATAGCCATATATTTTTGCAGAAATATCAAAATGATAAATGATTTGATGATTAGGATATTAGACTCAAAGAGCTTTGATTTGAAAGGTAGCTAACCAGATAAATATTTATACTTTTGGAGTGGTGTCCGTTTGAAGGCAGGTCTTGCACGAACTCACTTGATACATTAGCTTGTTGCATTGTTCCCAACTTGTTTAGTTCTAGGTCCTCTTTAGACCCTAAGAAAAACCAATACACCTCTTACATTTACTATTATGATCATCGAAGTTGGTTCTATTCCATCCATAAAAAGTGGAAATTAAGCGACTCATGAGTGTGCTTTAAGGCCTCAGACTTAAAGGAAATTTTGAGGGGCCTTAAAATCTCCTTCGCTTAAAATCATCCATCCCTGAATGATGTTTTAAGAGTGGAATCACGTATATGACCCATTCAAGCTCAAATATAACCATCACCATCAATGCTTTGTTACTCACCATCAAGTCTCAACTCTTCAAAATTTGACTAATGCCCCAAATTTGCGAAAATAAGTTTTGGCAGAGTTTCCTTTGTATATAGGTCTATCCACCTATAGAGAGCCAAATAAAAGAATCCTAACAACACATCCCATATAATATTATATTCATTGCATAGCTAGTAAGGGCACATGAGCATAAGCTTTAAAATTTCATGACATAGTGCATTGAAAAGAAAATTCTCGTTTTAAATGTGACCACCAGCTCTGCAAAAAAAAGGTATATCTTTTCTTCATATCATCCTCTGCTTCCCAGGTGACCTCGACATGATGGTTATGCCATAGCACTTTGATCAATGCAATCTCATTATTCCTCAACTTACAAAGTTGTCTATCAAGGAGGACAACATGAACCTCTTCACAATTCAAACCTTATTTAACTTCAATAGTCTCCACGAGGACAATGAGACGGATCCCCATCCACGTTCTTCAACATAGACACGTGAAATACAAGGTGCACTAACAATAACTCTGGAGGTAACTCTAGCTTATAAGAAACTTGAAAAACCTTCCGCATGATTCAATGAGGCCGATGTACCTTGGGCTCAATTTTTTTTCTTCCCAAATCACATTATGCCTTTCTGTCACGACCCAAATCGGAGGGCTACGGCGGCACCCGGTACTTTACTCAATCGAGTACCACCGTAAAATATCATTCTGATTGTACTACCATGGGTAAATATTCCAAAAGGGTCATCATGTCATAACCGAAATAAAACATAAGGGAATGCTATAGATAGGACGACCTAACATGATATAGAAATTTATACACGTAACATACGGTCCTATATGGATAACATGATCATACAAGCATGCATATACCTGACATCTGTCTACAAGCCTCTAAGAGTACATAAACATCATAAAGGTCGGGACAGGGCCACGCCATATCAATCAATACATGTCAAAATCATATTGACCAACTAGGAAACTTCAGAGAAACTAGAGTGCACCAACACTTTCCGCTGAGCTGATAGCCTTCGAGGAGGACTGTCAACCTGTCTATCGGGACCTGCAGGCATGAAACGCAATGTCCCTAGGCAAAAGGGACGTCAGTACGAATAAAGTACTGAGTATGTAACACAGAAAAGCATAAATAAGAACAGTAATGTAAAGAGAGATATAGGAGATACAACATGTAGCATCTTAGTGCCTCTGAGAGATAGTGACATGAAATGTGTGATACATATATATACATAATATTTTAAGAACATATGCCTCTGTAGGCGTCACATCACCATATCGTACCTGGCCTCGAAGAGGACTCGGTAAAAATGTACCTGGCCATCATAAGGCTCGGTAGAATCGTACCCAGCGACATGGAGCTCGGTAAACCCAACTGATCAGTGGTTACACAAAGGTGTTGTACCCGGCCGACTATAGCACGGATTGGTAGAGTGAAGTGGATACATATATAATTCATGCTAGACTCATGGAATCACGTTCTAAACCTTTCGGAGTGACGTACGGTCATGGCACCTTCGATTAACATTATGGACATCATACCATCATTATGAACTTCACTAGGATTCAAGGATCATACATACTATCTTAGGATAACTTTATAATAAATGAACAACATGGACAACCTTAGTTGCTAGGAGTAGATTCCTTATGAAATTACGTATCATGTACGTTCGTTTCACTTCAGATCGTATCAAAAGAAAGAAGAAAGTTCCTTAACATACCTTAACTCCACTGTGTCCTTAATACCTTCTAAGAAATAATTCAAACGTCTCAACTCAATCTACCATAGTATAATGAGATTCAAAATCAGTGTTAAGTAAAGGCTAAATTCGCAACTTAAACTAGTAGCTCGTTTACGAAAATTTGGGCAGCATCTCCCCTGTAACAAGGCCCTCTTCCAATACCATATATTGACAAGACCAAGAACAAAATAGTAAAAACATGTATTCATCATTTTACAACCTTATCTACATCACAATATATCACAAAACAGCCCACATACCCTAATCACTTCATACATAAAATGACAACAAAAGTTGTGTCAAACAACCCAAACATGTAATGACGAATTACCAGCACACCATTCCGTAATTATTTGATGTTTCTCCACACCTTTTATCCTCCAAAACTCCATAAAACATCATAAAAATAGACAGCCCAAAAGAAACACGAAACAACCCACATAATCGTACTCTACAAGTCGAATAACTCAAACTCACGGCTTCCGATCACCGTCCCGTGAGTCCTAACTATTAGGAAATGAATTTATCAACCTTAATTGATAAATAAACTCAAACTACAAAGAAAAAGAGAGGCGATACAGCGATACTTACGTCGTATGGATCGTTCTAGTGTTATCGCTTCTTGATTTCGTACCCGGAATGTTAATATTCTTGGAAACCCTTGTGGAGAGCTTGAGGATAGGTTTAGGGGTATTATTCTGGTCGTGGTATGTGGAAAAGTGAATAAAGAGATGACATAAGGCCTATATATATCCATTTTTGAAAAGTAAAAGAGGTGCTAGCTTGGCACCCTATTATTGGCTCTCCTTCAAGCCTTTATATCTTTTTATCCGTATGTCGTATGAATGAACAGTTAATATTTTTAGATATTAAACTCCAAGACCTTAAATTTGGTATACAATATGTCCCAAAAAGACCTCATATAACACATAAAATATATTTCTCAACCAGCCTTAGTGACAAACCTACTTGTCACCTATGCAGTTTGCGCAGTCTCGCGAAATTGCAAATATCTCTCTATTCCTATGTCGTAACGATAAAAGGTTTATTGAGTTATAAAATAAACTCGTAGATATTCAATTTGGTAGGTATATTATCCCCAATTCAAAGTATATTGAGAAAGAAGCTCAGCTACATTTGACCTAAATTTCAGCATATTTATGAATGTAACTTGTGATGATCTTTGCCAACTTTTGTTCCACAACTCACTTGACATCAAAACACAATACATGAATATCATAAGAAAAAAATAACTCCTAACATAACCTCCTTATCATTTTGAGTACTATAGTATCACCCAAAAAGTACATGTTATAACATTCCCAACTTGTCGACTTTCGACGAAACTTATTCGCTTCTATTAATTTAGCTTCTAAGACTTCCAAACCTCTTGGTACTTGCAGTCAATGATCTTAAATATTTGTAACCTCCAAGTTAACATGATTAACATACTTGTACTTTCAAAGACGATCTCATTTATGAGCTTAAATCAATTCACTTACGATATACTCTCACGTACTAAAATATGGGGTGTAACACTTTCATGGGGGAAACTTTCAGGAACACCCAATTATCCTCCTTGAAGTCTAAATCTTGACATCAAACTTCCTAATAGGACTTCTAGAAACATAGAGGGGTTTTCAGCCGCTCCTTGATGATCTCGAACTTCTCCATACCTGATGCAAAAGGTCTAGATCGATTAACTATGCTTCTCCAACTTAGAACCAACCAACGGAGGATCTACATCTCCTAATGCACAGAGCCTCGAATGGTGTCATTCAAATACCTGCATATAGCTATTATTGTAGGTAGATTCTATGAGCAGCGAATGATCATCCAAACTGCCTTTGAAGTCAAGAACACAAGCACCAGAATTTCCTCGAGCATCTGCACCGTTTGCCTGGATTGCTCGTCAGTCTTAGTATGAAAAGTTGTACTGATATTCCCTTGAGTAGACAAACCTTGTTGCAAATTTTGCCAAAAGTTAGCGGTGAGCTTCACTTCTCGGCCGGAGTGTTATGTAATCTAGCTATTTCCTTGATACAGAATTGAGCATAGCGCTCTAAAGTGTCAGCGACCTTAACATGAAAGAAGTGTGATGACTTTGTAAGCCGGTCCATAATCATCCAAATTGAGTAAAACTTACGAGGTGGGCGAGGTAGACCTATTAAAAAATCCATATTTGTCATCTCTCACTTACACATTAAAATTTATATGTTCTGTGCAAATCCACCACACCTCTGGTGCTTTGTTTTTACCCCTTGGCAATCCAGACACTTAGTCGAAAAGTCTGCTAGACCCCTTTTCATGTCCTTCCACCAGCTAATCTCCTTAAGATCATAGTACATATTCACTGAGCCTAGGTGCATAGAATACTTAGAACCATTATCCTTTGTCATAATTCTGTCTTTGAGACTATCTATATTTGGGACACAAAATCGTCCTTAGTATCTCAACGTATAATCATCCACACCAAGAGAAAAAAGCCATTGTCTTTTGTTTATAAATTTCTTACTTCAATTATACAAAAGTTGGGACGTCATATTGTTTCTCCTTCAAATCCACTACCAGCGTCGGTTCAGCTTTGTTTTGCACTATCACCCTACCCTCTCTAGAGACTACGAGCAAGACTTCATATTTATCCAACCAGTAAAGTTCCTTGGTAATTGGCCTTTGGCGTGCCTTAAAGTGAGTCAAACTACCCATAACTTTCTAGCTGAGAGCATCAGCCACAACATTAGCCTTCCCCCAGTGATAGAGAATGTCGATGTCCTAGTCATTAACTAACTCAAGCCATATCCTTTTCCTTAGATTCAACTCCTTCTGTTTGGAGATATATTGAAGACTCTTATGGCCCGTGAATATATCCACATGTACCCCATAAATGTAATGACACCAAAACATTCATGCAAGCACCACTATCGCAAGCTCTAAATCATGCATTGGTAGCTCATGGTTCTTGAGTTTCCTTGAGGCATATGAGACCACTTTATTTGTGCTGCATTAAGCATAAACTCGAGTAAAACACTTGAAGCATCAAAATATATTACAAATCCATCTGCATCTTCCTGTAAGGTCAACATAGTTGTTGTGGACAACCTTGACTTCAACTCTTGAAATTTCCTTTCACAAGCATCTGACCGTTGTAATTTAGCTGCCATTTTTGTTAACTTGGTCAACGGAGAGGCAATAACGAACTTCTCGTAATACACATCTAAGCCAAGAAACTACGAATCACTGTCAGTGTCATAGGTCTAGGCTAATTATTCATAACTGCTACCTTTTGAAGATTAACAGGGATTCCCACGCCAGAGACCACATAACCCAATAAAGTGACAGACTCGAGCCAAAAATAACATTTCAAAAACTTCGCATACAACATGTGTTGATCCAGAGTTTGCAAAATCGCCCTGAGATAATCAACATGGTCCTCTCGACATCACGTATACACATGGATATCGTCGATGAATACTATCACAAACGAGTCGAGGAAAGTCTAAGGGGTCGATTAATAGGATTCGTGAAAGCATCTGGGGCGTTCATTAGCTCGAAAAACATCGAAAGAAATTCAAAGTGGCTATATTGGTACCTAAAAGCTGTTTTTGGAATATACATCGCTTTTATATTCAGTTTGTAATACCCAACCTCAATTCAATCTTCCAGAAGTACTTAGCACCTTGAAACTAATCAAATAATTCATATATCCTTGGAAACAGGTACTTATTCTTGATTGTGACCTTGTTGAGATGTCGGTAATTGACGCACATCCTCAAAGAACAATCTTTCTACCTTACAATGAGAATTGGCGTGCCCAAAGGCGACACACTCGGTCATTCTTTCAACCAATTCGTCAATTCCTTCAATTATGTCGGAGCCATTCAGTAGGATTTAATCGATATTGGTTGTGTAACCCACAAAACAACGATCCCAAGTCAATCTCCCTGTCTAGTGGGATTCCAGGAAGTTCGTTAGGAAAGACCCTTGAAAATTCATTCACGTCCAGCACTGACCAAGTGTCGGCGCCTCAGCATCGGTGTTCATTACTCATACTATGTAGTAGATACATCTCTTAGTTATAATTTTTGTTGCCTTAAGGTAAGAAATAAACCTACCGTTGGCACGACATCGTTCCCCTTCCACACAATGACTAGCTCATATACAAACTCGAACCTAATTGTTCTGGTTTGGAAATCAAGCTCAGGATAACACGAATAAAGTCAGTCTATATCAATTATTACATTATAATTCATCATTAATAATATAATGAAATCCACCAGGGTGTCTCGACTATGATGGTGAGAACATAATCCTAATTGACCCATGAAACCTATAAATTTACCAACTGGAGTAGGTATAGAGAATAGCTCATGAAGTTGTAGCGGTTCTATCTTGAACTCTAATGCAATAAAAGGAGTCATGTGATACCGTAGAAGCTGGATCTATGGGAGTAGACACGTCATGAGACTGTACTCGTTCTATGGAGACCCATCAGAGCATAAAATATATTGGGTCCTCCCGAACCTTGTGCATAACCTCTAGCCGCACCACGCCCTGCTGGTGCTATAGTACCCCAAGCTAGAGGAGGTGATGCAGATGTTGTAGCCATTAAACTTATCGGCTGCACCATATCATCACCAGCAATCTGTTGGGATGAAGGGCAACCCCTCATAATATGGCCCTTGAGATCACACCTGTAGCATACACCTAGGCCCATACGGCAAATCTCCAGGTGCTTCTCCCGTCACCTAGAACAAGAGGGTCTCTATTCCAGTTGAGAGCTGCCACAAGACTGGTGCTAACAGGTCCCCGATGGTGTTGCACTAGCTGAAGACTGAATGACTAACCGTTATCTTCTCGTTATATTCTGCATTTTAGTTTTTGGGTATGTGTGGCTTGAGAAAACGCCACCATCTTCCCATAATTCGTTTCATTATTCAAGGATGTTGTAGCAGCCTCATTAACGACTAGAGGACTAAGGCATTGCATAAACCGATGCACCCTAGCCTCCATGGTATGTAAAATGTATAGAGCATACCTCGAAAGTTTCACAAACATCATGTGATAATCCCACACATTCTGTAGAAATACCCAAATGACAAACGGTTTGATGTGTTGCAAATTAGAGTCAAAGTCATTTTACTTGATATGTATCTCACCGCACAAATCTTTATACTTTAATAGCGGAACTCGTTTGTTGTAGGGTGCTATGCAAACTTATTTGAAACTTTAGCCCATTGCATATTTCACATATTTCCTTAGCTCTACGGCTCTCCTTAGACCCTAAACAACATCCAATACACCTGCTACATTTACTATCATGATCATATAAGTTGGTTGTAGTCCATAATCTCTTTTTGAAGGCAAAACGAAAATTAAGTGACTCATGAGGGTGCTTTAAGGACTCAAACTTACAGGAAATGTTGATGGTCCTTACTCCACAATGTTCCAAATGGTATCAAACTTCCTCAAGGTCCATGGCAAACCTACCACCAAATTACAAAATTATACGCTCCCCTGGTCTAGCCATCTTCTGAAATAAACCACGCAGTATTTCACGCTCGTACTTGACCAACGGACAATTAAAACACTACGAGACATGTCCAGCTATGTACTTCACCCTCCTTCACCACCAATAATTTTTCTCTGAATCACGACACCTCCTCTTAGAACTTGAATGCATAGAATACCACATATTGTTAGCCTCCTCAAGGATAAACTCCCTAAAATCATCAACACTACAAACACAGTTCTGATCGAAAAATAAAAATGCACTGGTATTACCAAAGAGCACCTCACTGCACCGTGTCCCTAAGGACAAGCAAAAAAAGTATCATATTGACGAGTCTTAATGCCTCAAGGAAAGATGACTTCGCAATTACACAAGCAAGAATTCTACCAAGCTCAGAATATCAAATCTCGCAAATCTATTATCTAAGGACTGGACATCTGTAGCCAAATCCCCCCCCCCCCCCCCNCCAATCGAACAAACGCCAATCTACAAATCATGAACTGATATGCAAAGGGGAAGCGTTCGTAACATAGGTGAAGATCATCACGCACTACATCTGATACACCATCAATGCTTGGTGGTTCTAGAATGATATTGAATACTCAACATCGCATACAAATGAATAGAAAGGAACTGAAGATATATACTTCAAGTTCAAATACAAACGATAAGGAATCAAGAAAGAGATTATTCCTAAAGCCCTATATCCTCTAAAAAATAACTACTAGCGTCTCCATAATGATCCGCAAAACTCTACTAGAACTACTCATGAATCGTGAGACCTATATGAACCTAGTGCTCTAATACCAAGTTGCTGCAACCTTAAATCCCACCGGAACCGTGATGGTTCATAACACCTCTTTCTAGGAAAGCCAACAATAGATATGCGAAAACAAAACTTCAACAACAACAAGAATTAATCTCAAATAGCCGAATTGCATAAATCACTGATGTCATAAGGACAATACAACTGAAACCACCCAAAATTGTAGTGTTACCGAGTGGACAATTGTATAGAGTACTAAATAAAAAGTCTGAATAAAAAATAATATTATCTCAAAGACTAAGCAGTAATAAAATATGATAAATGAGGGACTTCTAGGCCTGTGTATGGAACATCAGTGCTACCTCAAATCTCCAAGAAAATTTGGATATGCAACATGAAGTGCAAAATGTAGTATGAGTACTAAAGACCCCAAGTACTATATAAGTCTATTAACACAACCCCGACTGGAGAACCTTCCTACAACAATAGCCTATAAGCCTTATGACAAAATTCCAACATCTGGAATTCTCGATAAGATCTGATTACCTTTTTCCTTTCCTTGTATTGTATTAAATAAAAGCTAAAGCACTTTCTTTTAAGAATGTATCTGGTTCCATCTTTCTTTCGTTAGTTAAGCCACCTTTTTCTAAAAAGGATTGTAGTAATTCTGGTTTGACACTATTTGGAATGGCTCTCTCATATTGAGAAATTCTGTCTAGTGGCATTCGATCACAGAATCCATTGACAGCTGCATAAATGACTAGAATTTGTTTTTCAATTGGCAGTGGTGCATATTGTGGTTGTTTCGGTACTTCTGTCAGCCTTGCACCTCTATTGAGTAATGCCTGAGTCGCAGCATCAAGGTCTGAGCCAAATTGAGCAAGGGCGGCCACTTCGCGATATTGTGCCAATTCCAGTTTTGAACTACCGCAGACTTGTTTCATAGTTTTCAACTGAGCGGCAGACCCGACGCGACTGACAAATAAGCCGACGTTAATCGCAGGTCTAATTTCGCGATAAAAGAGCTCTGTTTCCAAACAGATTTGTCCATCAGTAATGGGGATCACATTGGTGGGAATATAGGCCGATACGTCTCCAGCTTGTGTTTCAATGACGGGTAAGGCGGTCAAGCTACCTGCGCCTGTCTGGTCCGATCGTTTAGCCGCTCTTTCTAAGAGACGGGAATGTAAATAGAAAACATCCCCTGGGAAAGCCTCACGACCTGGTGGTCGGCGTAACAATAATGACATTTGTCGATATGCTACCGCCTGTTTACTAAGATCATCATAGATTATTAATACGTGCATTCCATTATCGCGGAAATATTCCCCCATGGCACACCCAGAATATGGGGCCAAAGACCGGATTCAAAGATATAGGCCAATCAAAAGGAAGATGGTGAAAGACCACCACAAAGAG
>MDKI01079825.1:0-10286 GCA_005239505.1 Nicotiana paniculata
GGGTGACCGTTGCCAACGGTCAGTGGGCCCCACATGTTAAAAAAAAAATAGCCGTTGTACCGGTCCGGTTAAACCGGTACACG
Source organism: Nicotiana paniculata (assembly GCA_005239505.1). Taxonomy (NCBI): domain Eukaryota; kingdom Viridiplantae; phylum Streptophyta; class Magnoliopsida; order Solanales; family Solanaceae; genus Nicotiana; species Nicotiana paniculata. The sequence continues at coordinate 84 of MDKI01079825.1, forward strand.
GTTACGGTTCACTACTGGTTCGGTTACCCGTTTCAAAATAATTAAACGGACCAACCCCCTCTAACCCCCCTACCCAGCCCACCCGGCCCCCTATGAACCAGGACGGTCCGGTTCCGGTTTTAACCGGTCTGGGCCGGTCCGGTTACGGGTCAACCCGGCCCGTTTGCCACCTTTAGTTTGGCCTTTCCTCACTATGATGCTCTTGTTATTACTTTACGAATTTTAGATACTGATGTAAAACAGATTATGGTAGATGACGGAAGTGGCGCGTGTATTATCCACCCTAGAGTTCTCGCACAAATGAGACTCGAAGATAAGATAGTACCACGCTGCATCACACCCGGAGAGATCACACTGCCCGTTCTGGCCGGTGGCACCCTGGAAATAACGTTCCACATCATGAATCAAGACACATCGTACAACGCCATCATAGGACGTCCTTGGATACACGCCATGAGGGCCATCCCGTCCAGCCTATATCAGGTCATCAAGTTTCCCATCCCATGGGGAGTGTTCAGCATTCGCGGCGAGCAACACACAACCCAGGAATGCTACCGCATCGCCCAAGACTACACGTACACCCAACAGTTGAAAAACAAAGGCACAGAGGCATAGTAATTAGCGAGGTCGAGGTTAGATGGTGACGAACAAAGAGATGTCATCAAAGACCCCGACGTCGTGGAAGCCACAGGATCAACTGTGGAAGACCACAACCCCGTTCAACTGGATAAAAGCGACCACAACAAAAACTTATATCAGCCACAAACTCCAAGAACCAGGTAAATTCCATAAATTTTTAACTGACAACGCAAACTTGTTTGACTTCTCCCATGCAGATATGCCAGGCATCCCGAAGGAAATAGCAACACACAAGCAGAATGTCGACCCACTTTACCTGCCGGTATGGCAGGTCATAAGAAAATTTAATGCCGCAATAAATGATGCCGTCCGTGAAGAGGTGGAAAACTGCTAGCAAACGGCTCCATCAGGGAGTCAAAGTATCCTCAATGGGTCGCTAACGTGGTCATGGTGAAAAAGAAAAATGGGAAATGGCGCATGTGCATGGACTTCACAGATCTAAACAAAGTCTGCCCGAAAGATTCATTCCCATTGCCTCACATTGATCAGCTCATTGACGCAACAACAGGACACAAGCTGTTAAGTTTTTTGGACGCCTGCTCAGGTTACAACCAAATCCTCATGGAGGAGGAAGACCAGGAAAAAACTACTTTCATTACCCACCAAGGGACGTACTGCTATAGAGTCATGTCGTTCGAACTGAAAAATGCGGGGGCAACCTATCAGAGGCTAGTAACCAAAATGTCCAAAGAGCAGCTCGGCAAAATAATGGAAGTATATATAGACGACATGTTGGTTAAGTCGAAAAGAAAGGAAGATCACATCGACCATTTGAGGGAGGCCTTCGACATACTTAGGTGGTACGACATGAAGCTGAATCCCGAGAAATGCGCCTTTGGCGTAACCTCAGGAAAATTCCTCGACTTTTGGGTTTCGCAAAGAGGCATTGAGGTTAACCCTGACCAAATCAAGGCTATAGAAGGAATACCAGAACACTTGACCAGCAAGAAGCAAGTGCAAAAGCTGATCGGCCGCATAGCTGCCCTATCAAGGTTCATCTCACAATCCTCTAATAGATCCACAAATTCGTCGGCGTACTAAAAAAGGACAATGGACTCCAATGGAATTCCGAGTGCGTCAACGTCCTAAGAGAATTAAAGGCATACTTGTCGCAAGTACTTGCCAACTTCTTCGCCGACTTCAGTGCTAAAATAATGCCTGAGGTCGAAAGGGAAGCCATTAGTACTTTCCCTAAGTTACACGACCTATGGATTCTATACACCGATGGCGCCTCAAACGCGTCATGATCTGGACCGGGACTCGTATTCGAGGTCCCGACAGGCGAAGTAATTCATCAGTCCATATAGTGTCCTGATATGACTAACAATGAGGCCGAGTATGAGGCCGTGATCGCATGAGTAAAACTGGCCCTCAAATACGGAGCACGACTTGTAGTCCTCCGATGCGACTCACAGCTCGTCGTTAATCAAGTCACAAGAATTTTCCAAATCAAGGAACATAGGCTACAAAAATATCAGGCCGAGATCTGCAAGCTATTGCCCGAGTTCGATGAATGCCAGCTCGACCAGATACCTCGACCATAGAACATTGAGGAAGACGGCCTCTCTAAATTGGCAGCAACTACCAGAAACACAAATGGAAAAGAGAACGTGGTCACACTTCTCCACTCAACCATCGACCAAATTGAGGTACACTCTATTAACCTTACTTGGGACTAGCGCAACTGTATCATTGCCTACCTACAGGACGACGTGCTCCTAAAAGACAAAAAAAGGCCAAAAAGCTTCGAATGCAAGCAGCCAGGTACAACATCGTCAACAACGACCTATATAAGAGAACGTACGACGACCATATAGAAAAATGTCTAGGACTGAACCAGACAAGGCGTGTCCTAGAATAGGTCCACGAGGGTCACTGTGGGGCCCACACCGACAATGGAGCACTAGTCAGATGTCTCATACGAGTTGGTTACTACTGGCCCACAATGAAAAAGGAAGCAACTGATTTTGTTAAAAAATCTGAACCATGCCAAAAGTACGCCCCCATGATCATCAAGTAGGAGAGTACCTCCACTCAGTCATGTCGCCCTGTCCCTTCATCAAATGGGGAATGGATATTGTCGGCCCACTTCCCGCAGGACGAGGTAATGTGCGATTTCTTTTGGTTTTAACTGACTACTTCTCTAAATGGGTGGAAGCAGGTGCATTCGCCCAAAGACGCGAACAAGAATTAATCGCCTTTATATGGAGGAACATCGTATGCCGTTTCGGCATTCCTAAAGAAATCAGTTGTGACAACGGACCTCAATTCACAGGAAAAAAGTTTGTCGAGTTCTTTGAGAAATGGCACATCAAAAGAATACTCTCCATGCCATATCATCCCGCCGCCAACGGCCAAGCTGAATCCTCCGACAAAACAATACTGAATATCATGAAAACAAAACTAGAAAATGCCAAGGGACTGTGGCCAAAGGTGCTGCCAGAAGTGTTATGGGCATATCGTACCACGCCAAAGGCGAGCACAGGGGAAACGCCATACTCACTAGTCTATGGAACTGATGCAATGATAGAGGTCGAGTTCGGGGATCCGAGCCTAAGATACTCAAATAAAAGAGGACCAAGCAACCATGAGAACAGAAGGCAAGATCTCGACGAGGCCGAAGAACGAAGGGACATGGCTTACATAAGGATGGTAGCCTAGAAACAACAAGCGGAGCGATACTACAAACAAAAAATCTAAAGTCAGGCCACTCAAAGTCGGGGACTACGTACTCAAAACCAAAACACACGCGAGGAAATATCCACAGGAAGGAAAACTGGGACCAATTGGGACGGCCCATACAAAATTACGGCGGCAGTAAGCAAAAGGTCATTCCAACTAGAATCAATGGAGGGAAAATTTCTACCAAACAACTAGAACGTCGCTCATCTCAAATACTTCAACTTCTAAAGACAAGACGTCTTCCAAGTCGTACTCTTTTTCCCTCACCCGATTTTTGTCCCAATTGGGTTTTCTCGGGGAGGTTTTTAATGAGGCGACGAAGAGGGCATCTCGAAGTTAAGTATCAGTTCATCGCCCGACCTCTCAACAGTTTCTCCAGGTCGGCCAATGAAAGGACTAGATAGACTGGGACTTCTCGAATGTATGTACGAACAGAGAAAAAACATGTAAACTACTCCAATGATTGTACAAACATAGAGAAATTATATTGAACATATGATATTCACATGTCTCCACAAAGTCTACGCATTCAGCCAATGCAGAAAACTTACATTCAACCTCGTTCGAATTAAATTCTAAGTCTACATCCGATCTCACTCGAATCGACTTACATTTGATCTCGCTCGAATCGACTCACATTCGACCTTGTTCGAATCAATTTCTAAGTCTACATTCGACCTCGCTCGAATCGACTTACATTCGACCTCGCTCGAATCGACTCACATTCGACCTCATTCAAATCAATTTTTACGTCTAAATTTGACCTCTCTTGAATCGACTTACATTCGACCTCGCTCGAATCAACTCACATTCGACCTCATACGAATTAATTTCTAAGTCTACATTCGACCTCGCTCGAATCGACTCACATTCGACCTCGTTCGAACTAATTTATATGTTGACATTCGACCTCGCTTGAATCGACTTACATTCGACCTTGTTCAAATTAATTTTAAGTCATCATTCAACCTCGAACTAGCTCAACTTACAGTCGACCTAAGTGAAATCACAACCAAGACTGAGAAAAAAATTCAAAGAATAGTATTACCATTCCAAAAATTCATCATTACAAGGTCCAAACAAGTGCCAACAAAACCAAAAAAGAAAAGAAAAAAAAAGAAGAACAAAAATACAAAGACAAACATACTACTTGGACGCAGATCCCCCATCACCATCGCCACAAGTGCCCTCGCCATTAGAGTATTTGTCATCATACCAAGCCCAGGCTCGAGCCCTTCCAAGTCATCTTCGTCATCATCCATCCCGGGCGTGCCGGGGGCATATCCGTAAGTGTCACGAGCTGCACGTGCCTTAACACGAGCATCCTCTAACTCCGCCTCAGAAGCTTTTCTGGCCGTCATCAAACACCTATATATATCAAGATGAGCCTCGGCATGAACCCACTTCTCAATCTCGTGGGACATCGAGATAAGTGGAGGCATGGGAGGTAGATTGCTGAGACTGTTGCTGCACCTTCTCGGCCTTGATGACGGCGATCTTCTCGTTCATATCCGAGACCTCTCCTTCTAGGCCACCGATCCTTTCCTCGAGCCTCTCTTCTTTAAGTGCAGAAGTCTCTGCTTCACTAGCCCGCTCCGATCTGAGGACGCTGACGGTACCCGCTAGTGCCGTCGCCTCCGCCACAACAGCCGTTCTGGCTTTCTCAATTCTCTCCAACTCCACAACTTTAGCATCCAACTCATCTCCTAAGACGTTGGCCCTAGCTTCACTCCGTTCTCGAGCTCGGCCCGTAAGGCTGCCAACCGAACCTGGAGGTCGACACACCCGTCCATGACCCCTTTTCTCACCTCGATCTCATCATCTTTGGCCCTCAACGTCCTTTCGAGCTTATTTCACCTGCCAATGGCCCTCACCATCTCATCATCTTTCTCCTTCAACTCCTTGTCCTTTTGTTTCAGCTCGTCCCGGAGAGTTTGGAATTGACTGTCCTCACCAAGTATGCTGACCTGTGCTCGGTGCTTGGTATAATACTCTCTGTATTTTGACTCCATCCTTTTATAAAGAGCCGCACTCTTCTCCTCCCGACGTGCACTCTCGATCTTTATAATGAGAGTCTGATAAGCAAACGAAGAGAGGCCAGCAAAGACAAATAAATTAAAGGAAAGAAGAAATCAAAATGCAAAAAACAAAACTTACTCGCAGGGCCATCACAGAAATGCCCAGTGATAGGTCCGCATCTTTCAGCGCCTACAACGTCTTGTTCTCGGAGTCCGTGCATAAGGGGCCAAAGCTGGGACCACCCGTTCCGAATTGACCAACAGGTTAAAATCCACCGGGATAATAATATTTCGGGTAGACCCCTCGGTCCTCACTTCTACTCGGGTAAACCTCTCTTCGAAGGCCCGTACTTCCTAAAGGTCGATATTAGAACCAGACCCATCATCCTCTACAACAACTGTTTTTCCTCTCTCACCGGCGAACGATGAACCGACCTCAGCTGCCCCCAATCATCCCCATTCTATAGCAGCCTCCGCCATCTCCGACGGCCTCTCCTCTGTTGCGACCTCTGGCGGGGGAATAGTCCCCCGAACTAAAGGACACGCTGACTCCACATCTAGAATGATTGGTCGCTCAGGTGTGGCCGCGACCTCTACTCTTCGCCTTTTCAACAACGCCGACTCTTTCTCGCCGGGAGAAAATTCATTCGCCAGGTGAAGTATCGGGCAAGATGGGGTCTCCGCTGATGGAAAAACCGTTTGACGACCGATTCGTTCAACACCGGTGTCTGGGAGGAAGTGTTCCGCACAGACTCTGCTAACACGAACTGCATCCAGGCCGAGGCAACCGCCTGGCAAAATGCAGGAACGGGAGCCTTCGCCTTCTTAGAAGACCTCCGACCTGACACCAAAGGGAAACCATAAGCAAAATAAAGAAATGGACCATAACAAGGGCAAAATGGTTAAAAAGCCGAAACCCAACTTACCGCTCGAGGGCTTGGGCCCGAACCTCTTGTTGAAGGACGCCCAGTCACGGATCCCCACGGTGTGAGGCAGGACGCGGGCTATCCGGTCACTGATATCGGCGACCAAAGAGGGGGGATGTCTCTCATCTACACGAAGGAAAAAGGAAACAAGTCACGAAACACGAAGAGAAGTGAGAGAACGTACTTCAAATAACCAAAATACTTACGAGCAAAATTCCACTGCTTAGGAAACCCGCTGGAGTTCGCCACCACGTGCTCGATTTTGATGAAGAAATAATTGACCCAAAATCAGCGGTTCGTCTTGTCATCCATCCCTACCACCATCCCCTTGGTTCCGTTGTGGCAAAGGTGAATCATTGTGCCCCTATAGAAGCTTGGTGCGAAAAGATGTAGCATGTGGCAGATAGAGACTTCGCAGCCGGCCATCTTTGCAAACTTAGTCAACATGAGGAAGACTTTATAATGTAGGGGGAAAGCTGTGCCGGGAAGACACCATAATAACTGCAGAATTCCTCCCCCAACAGAGGAAGGGGAAGAGAATAGCCCACTTGGAGAGTGTAGGCGTAAAATGCACAGTACCCGGGCCGGTGAATTTGAATCACGTCATCCCCGGCCGAAATCAGGTCAACATGAGCAGGAATTCCATATTTGGCCTTAAGGGCGGCATGATGCTTCGCCTCCATCTCAGACCTCGCAGGCTCGAGGTCGTGGACAAGTTCCTTCGAGAAGTCAGACCTGGAAGTGGGGTTAGGGGGAATGACTTCCTCTACAGTGGGGAAGCTTTCGTCCTCCATAACCATATGTTCTCCGCCATCGGAAGGCATGGCCACCGATAATGGAGTAGGGTCAGAGATCGTCTCAATGTTGAGAGCCACACTAGTCATTTTTCGATAATGTGTATACGGTGGAGCCAGGAATAAAGAAGGGTGGTGACAGCGGAAGTTGCAGGAAGGAAGAACACAAGAAGAAGAAGCAAAGTGCAGGGGTGAATAAATCAGAGAATGAGAAAGTTTCATTGATAAGCTTTCCCCTCCTCATTTATAGATATCAGGGGCGTTCGAATCGATGCCAACAACCACCCCCTAGAATCGAAATGATAAGGGCTCGAGAAACGAGGCATTGTATCGGGAAGATGCGCAATGATGACGCATGCGATCGTGATGTCATCTTGCACCAGCTCCATTGATCATAAATCAGGGCGACACATCATCATCTCGGCAACGATCACCTCTACTCGACCACCACGCCAGAATTTCTCCTAAGTTGCCATTGGTAAAGTCCGCTCACCGAGGTCGGCCAGAAGGCGGCCTAGATAAGCGGAGGGATTAACTGTATGGGTCGAAATCCGACTTAATGAATTCGGCGTGGGAAGATTGTTAAGTGAGAAAAGTGCGGTTCAACTTGGGCGGTTAGGCCGAGTTGATCAGTGCCTAACAACGAGCGATCCCCGAGCAAGCAGTTAGAGCAGAGATAGATGCGAAGAATAAGAATAACGGCTAGTATAGTCTTGGAGCTATCAAAAGGAATATTCTCTTGAATATTCCTTCTACTGTACCTTTTAGGATTTTATAGGGAATATCCCATATAAATAGGAAAGGAGATAGGAGAAAAAAAGGGTTACTCACTTTGATAAGAACACTTGTAAGAAGTTGACTCTTGAGAGATAATGCAAAAACATACTTTTCCACAGTGATTGATTTTATTGTTTACTCTGATTTTCCACTCACACGATCCGAGAAAACTTTGTCCGCTTTCATATTCTTTTATCACACGTTGTTGTCACAAGAAAGAATCATCCACTTCATTCAATATTTGGGTGAATCATTCTTCCTATTTACATTTATTGTCATTTCTCGTATTTATTGCTCATTATTGTCTCTACATTCATTCTCAAAAGTTTCATTTAATAATCTGATAATTAGTTCTATCCACTTGTAGACGCTAATGATTGAACGCGTGACTAGATCTTAGATTTATTGTGCTTGACTAGGATTTATTTTTCACCTTATTTATCTTTTAATTAGTTTAGCAAAAAGTGTCATACTTTATGGTCAAATAGTTATAGCGAAGTACTGTTACAGAGAATATATATTATAACATAACATAAAAGTTGGTTCCGAAAAAGCTTAGCTTTTATAGAAGTCTGACTGTATCATTCTAGTGGTTCAATTGTCTCAATATTCATGCTATAGTATGAACTGTCTGATTTGAAAAAGGGTTGGCGAAAAGACTTGTTATCAAGTTTTCAATGTGTTTTTCCCAATAGAGTGACACAAACTCTGGCAGTATTTTCAGCAAGTACATATCCATCAATTTTTTCCGTCTGTATTTCACCTTGGAACTTGCTGAACACAGCCAAACGAACAGCGAACAAGTGGTTGGAATCTTAAAGACTTTAAGAGGTCCAGATTAGCAGATCGATATGTCAAATTTCAAAAGCCACTGATTCCACAGCCTTGGTTTATCTTCAATTCTTAATCCGTACTTGGCCAACGCCTAATATGCACAAAATCAAGACTCTATCACTCACTAGCCACTAGAATATATAGCTAAAGAGGAAAAGACAATCCCAGTCGTCACCAGTCCCTATCTGTTATAACTGTCAATCCTTATAATTTAAGTTTCTTTTTACTAGATGCACTTTTCCACTTTTATTCTCCTCCTTACCTTCTATTCAATATTCCCGTATATAATATATACTGTGCTAGAGGTTGATACACAGTATTCTCCAGTATCCAATGTGTTACCCGAGTGGAGCTCATTGTATTGGTGTTCATGACAAGCTGGGAGAACGTCGTGGACGATTTGTTCCTCCTGATATAAGGGAAGATGTGCAGATACAAGTAAGCAGAATATCAACTGGAAATGAAGCTGCAGTTGGAATGACGAAGCAGTGTGTTTGTTCCCCAACACATCATCCGGGCTCGTTCAAGTGTAGGCAGCATCATGCTGATTACAAATGGCAATATGGAACCAAATCAGTCACTAGGAACTAGTGCTGCTATATATACTTTTGCTGCCAAGGCCTTATATATAAGAACTGAGCTGTATAAATTACCATATATCCTTTACTTCCTTTGTTGTGTTCTCTTTTTCAATAAGATGTGCATAGTCCTGTTGACACCATCTGAAGATGACTCTTTGTTGCCTAATTATATCCAAGATACGGAAGTTCATCACAAAATGAGCCACTTTTAAGAAATAATCTGCAAAATTTTGAAAGGTCCATGCATGTATACTTCATATAATCTGCAAAATTTACTATATTGATATAAGTTGATACACATAGTGGCGAAGTGACGTAGACGGAAGGGTAGTCAGTTGAACATCCTTCGTTGAAAAATTATACTATTTATACTTTATATATGTTAATTTTGAGCACCCTTAGCGAAATTCCAGGCTCCGCCACAGGATATACAACTAGTGGGACAAAAAGGAATTGAGAAACTTCCGAAGAGAAAGAATTTTAGTAGTAATAGATTCCCTATTTCTGCAGGATATCCAACAAAATAACCAGTAAGAAAAAGATCAGCCATAGAACAGATGTTTTAACTATCTCAGGGTAACAGTTCTACTGGGCAACCGCTTCATTGAAAATGTCGACAAAAAATGTGTTAACAAAATCTTGTGTATATATATTTTTTTTGGCAAATCCACTAGGTAAGAGCCTAGGGCTAGTTTTATTAATACTAAAAAGCTAAAAAGAACCACATAGGAAGAGTACAAATAAGGGGGACAATAGCACCAGTAATGTTGCCTTTATGCCTTGGCTATCTAATTACTCCTCTGCGCCTCACTATGCCCTTATGACAACCTCATGTAGAGGAATCATGGTGTAGATGCCGGCAAAGTATCACGAGGCATATAATCTCATACCATTTGGATATCTTTCCAAAGGCATAGGGCTAGAGCAACACAAACTGGGTTAAACCTTACCT